>JAJHJA010000667.1:0-94818 GCA_021202915.1 Heliconius himera | reverse complement strand
TGAGCCATTACGACTTCCGGGAGAATTTTTCCACGCCACACTTCCACAAAGCACCGACCTATCTGATTTTGCTACCAGAATCCGGCATATCGCTTCCCAGTTACGACCTTCACCAGCTGCACGACATAGCAGAAATAAATTTTTTGTATTTAAAGATTTGAGTTCGTGCAGCCATGTCTTTCTACGGGATGACTCAGTACGAGGTGCATTACAACCTCCATATACTGGTCCTCATGAAGTTGTGGAGAGAAATGATAAAACATTTACAATCATGGTTAGGAGCAAAAAAGTGACTGTATCGATAGACCGCATAAAACCTGCATATATACTAGCAGATCCAAATCCCATCCCTACCTACAGCCACATCCTCAGTCCAACTCCCGATCCCTCTTCAAACCTTCAAGCTCCCACTACCACTCAGGAAGAAATTAAAACCCGCTCTGGACGCGTAGTGCGCTTTCCGGACTACTTTCACCCGTAAGACGGTCTCTGGGGGGGAGTGATGTGGGCTACTCCCACTACATTCTAATTAATTTAATTATATAAAATATAATTACACATATTTATTTATTTATTAAAAATCTATTATATTATATAAATATCAAAAATTATCAATTACAAAATTATTTATTTAAATTAATAAATACAATTAAACACACAACCCACAAATCACCGACGTCGGTTAAATTTATTTATTATCTGCACGGCTATTGCTACCTGAGCCGTGTGACGTCATTTTGGGTCGACCACAGCTGACCGCGCAAAACATATCGCCAGCTAGTGAGTCGCAAACACCCAACCGTCGCGGATTCCTTGCACTCGCTATATATCGGCCACTACTTACCGTACCTACTTTTTAGTGAACGTTGTAGTTTTGTTTCTGATATATGTACACTCCTTCTGTATTATTTGTAAATTGTGTGGACTATCTTTCTTTGTGTTTCTTCGTTATATGTGACTTTTGTTTTTACGTGTAATAAATAATTTGTGTTTTAAAAGACTTGATTATTCATACTAATCGTCTACGAACATTAACTCGCACCACACACATTACCAAATATATATATATATATATATATATATATATATATATATATATATATATATATATATATATATATATATATATATATATATATATCTTATATTCAGTTACTTTTTGAACATTATTATTATTATGATTATATTTTACTTAAAACGTATATATATATTTATAAAAACAAATAAATGCAGAATATCTAAAGTCGAACATTATTTTAACTCTACAGTTTGAAATACTGAGTGTAACTAAACGTGTTTCTTACTAATAGCCAGTCCGATGAAAAGCTTAATATCCCGTCCGGTACGACTTTACGCCTCTTTGAAAACATTAATTTTCTCTTCCTAACGTTGAATAAATTAAAGCCGCTACTTCAAATCTCCTATCAGTTCATAAACTAGCTATATTTTTGTCATTTATACACAATTTAGTACAAAAAGTATTTTACTCAAATAAAATAAGATTTTAAATTAAATCAAAATTTTAATTATCGTCTATAGTGGTAAGGACAAGCTTAACAGTAGAAGTTGATGAGAATCTGTTATATATATGACATAGAAAGATGAAATTAATAGTAAAATATTATGTAGAATATACGTACAAACACTAGTGTATAACACTTATTAATAATGTATTTTATTAGATTTTTTAATATACCCTGCCACAATTTATGTATGGAGAATGGGACTCTAGTGCATTCAGTATAAATGAAAATTAAATATTTCAGCAAAGTTTTGCATGAAAGCTAAGGATTGTATATATTACAGAAGCTTTGCATGTTTATTTTATTTTCAAGGATTTCCTAAAAACAAATCCTTTTTACAAATTAAGTAAGTAAGTAAGTTCTACCATAGTCACAATTTTTTATCCAATAAAAAAAACCGTTGCTTTTCGGACAACGTAACAATGAAAGTTCCGTTATCCGAAAAACAATTGGCAAACATTGGTCTAACCAGTCCGGAGAAACGGAAATAATTCAAACAAAAACTTTCCCTCGTGTCGATTTGATCTTCCACTATCCAATTTCATTGCATTCAATCAGACACCCAACTACGCCAACTTGGCATCTGCTTACATGTGAAAATATGAAATATATGAGATTCTTTTTACTTATTTTTGTCATGGTATTAATCAGCTTCACGCTGTATCCCGCACACAGCAGGGTAGGCAGAGGGAACCTTGGAATTCTGGAGGTATTGCATGTTGAGTGGCAGAACTCAACGCCGCGCTTAAGTCGTCATGATATTATGAGAAAAAATTATAGAACGCGAAGTAAAAATATAAAAGCACACTTTAATCATAATATTTTGAATCATTTAGATAAGATTAACAGTAACCTTTTCTTTTAAAAATAAAATTAAAATCCTTACACTAAGTTCATTCACCTTTACACAGCACCGAACCAACAAAACTAAACCGCTTTACATGATCTAGCAAATTGTTGCACTTTAATGGGGGTGTCTCCACGAACGGGCCGCTGCAGTCCAGACTCCAGAGAACACGTAATACCACAGATACCCGCACGTACGCGGCGCTTTAGGAACCCGCACAGGCGTTGCCTTAGCGCATTCCAAGTTTAATTGAAAACACTTTATATATCCTTTTCTTTTAATTGTTCGAGGCCCCCGAGCCCCGACTCGTCTCTGTAGCGCCGCTCGGATTCCGCATTGTTTTCATTATAATACCAAACATTTAAACGGTTTTAGCACTCAAAATAATTTAATTTGTAATTGATAGACACATTAAAAACCGCATCGAATTAAGGCTAATCATTGGATAAATTGTATGGAAATTAGTAAACGAATGGATAGCGGATTTAATGCAATTCTATCAGAATGTAATTATAGGCGTCGATGGGCGTGAAATACTGAATAATTGGATATACGTAATCGGATACACCGCCAACCAAATACGAAATACGTACAATGATGTGTTTTGATTAAAACTTGTTCAAGCTTTATGCCACGAATAGGTGTGATATTGGATATGAAATGCTCGTATATTAAATGCTTAGATACCATTTTTATATATATTATTTAATGTAATATTGCGTAAGTTCCATTATTGAATTATATATTTTCCTTTGAACTGAATTCCCCTAAAATATTACTTCAATATCAGTATCTTTTTTCTATAAAATATAACTAAAATTGTTATATTGTTTATATTTTATAATATTTACCAGATTTTAATTGGAAGTTATATGGTAATAGTGGTGTCTGTAATAATATTGTCTGTTCCTAAATTCCTTTGTACGTTGTAATCTATATAGGTACATTCATTTTACAGTTATTCATAGTAAAGATAGAGTATAATGTCCTTTTCAGTTTTCTTACTAATAAAGGTTTCTTTTATTAAATTATTAAAAAGTAAACGTCTATATTGACTGTAAGAGTCTGTATTTATACAATACTCATACGATGATAAATTTATTTTCACACGCTATCTCTTTAAATAATAAAGGTGTGACCCACTTCTTCTTTCTGTATTTTCCACTCAAACATAGACTTCACTTATTTTCAATATATATTACCTAAAGAAGGCTACATTCAAGAATTTAATTATTATTTTTCAGTTTGTGGATACAAATTCTTAATTTTTTTTTAATTTCTAATTTACATTTTAGTTAAGATAAGTTTGAACGTTATTAGTAGTATAATTGAATCGAATCGAATTGAATCAAGAAGCACTTGCCGAGTGGTTGCTATTAGAATAATACTCCATTTAACCTAATTTAATCACAACATGTGTAACCCCTTGTAGTAGCTTATAACACCGTCTGAATCTTGTCTATATAATGTAACGTTACACTGTTATTTTACATTAAATTTCTTTATTCATACTGTACATAATTTGAATACCTTTTTGTGTAATTATTGACAATATGTATATGTAAATATTAAAGTATTAATTTTCTTATTATTAAAGCCTACTAGTGTAACTGACTCCCCACTCTACTCAATGAAATATTTAAATAAAATTATCTAAATAAAAAAAATAATATTTTAATATGGCTTGTGATACGTCTAATATAGATAGAACCCTTTCGTAGTGATCGTAAGTAATCCAAGATTTTTTGGAGATTCAGAGGTAACAATATTAATATAAAATGTACCATAAATTTAATATAAGTACAAATAAAATATATTATGACAAATAACATGTCATAGTCTGTCCGTTTTAATCTCCCGTGACATTTTTTAAGTATATCGTAAACGTCCTATCCTCCTCTCTGTTATACCTAGTCATTACTGATAGTTATCCATACCTAGTCATTACTGATAGCGTTGAGCATTTGTCCAACGCTTCTGCTTGCTTAAGCGGACACTACTATATATGTACTCCAGAGTTGGGACATAACATAGCATCACACACGTATCCATCATACACCAAGTGTTGACGTTAACGCACCGCAAGGAACCGCGAAACGATCTTAATATAATATATATAAAAATTAAATGCCATAGCAATTCACTTAGCCAAGCACATTAGTACCAGCGAAGCCAAGCAGCAGTTGGTGGTGACTATATTAGTTAATAGGGTCAATGAACTCTAACAGTCTTATAAATCATAAATAATTAATATTTGGCTAATGTCTAACATCTTTATGATATTTTATTAAATATATTGACAGATTGCCTTTATTGTAGGACATTAAATAGACTCATATTATTATTTATAAATTTTAAATAGTACTATATCATATTACAAATGATAGTATTATATTTATATTTCCTTTTATAGTAACATGTTAAATGTTTATTAATATATATAGACATTATTATATAATTATAAGTAATTATAATTCACCAAACCTATTTAATTCTCTTCACAATTCACATACACGCATCTAACGAAGATGGCGGCAGGCATTCTGCGTACATTAATATAATTGTAATTTTACATACCTCATAAAACATCTTCATGTATTTATTTTCATTTATTAAATAAATAATATTTATCTCTGGATATTGACGGCATTATATACATTAATATCATTCTTCTTTGTTTTAATAATAATCTACCGAAAAACTTACCGACGAAGTAATTCAAAACAAACAATCGTAAATAGTAAAAGCACTTATAACTTATCTTAGTAGCCTCGAATACTTATATCACAATTGAAGACATAATCTCATATGCTTTTTAAATATTAAATATAACTAAATATATATGAATTATAAATTAAAACTTCTCTAAACATTTTTAACATCCATTCTTCCTTAGACGCGTCCGCCATCTCCCCTCTCTTTCTTTCCTTTTTTTCTTTTTTTGACTTTGACGTTAACAGTAGCTTATTCAGCCAACATGATATTTTACAATATTTAAAATATTAATTATGTTATTATTTATTTTAAATTATTAAATTATTTTTTATATATATATTTTATATCTGCGTGTTTTATCTAAGGTATATTCAGTCACTTTAATATTACTTGTGAACGGAACTCGTAATTAAAGAACTGAACTAAACTATTATTTAGAAGATTATATTTATCTTGAGCTATAAATTAAATAATATTATAAATTATATTTATAATTTTTTTAAATATTTTTTTTAAAATTATAATAATTATATTATTTACCTACACATTTTAGTTCCGGACCGTTACACTAGCTATAGGATAAACTATTTCGATGTTTCGCCGCAATATCTTTTGTTGATTATTTTTTAATTTTTATATTTACTGTATTTTAGCTGCAGGGTAGGCAGAGGAATACTAGTGTTAAGAAACTGAGTTCCCATTGAAACACTACCGTTGCCTATTTTCCGCTGAATGCCATACGTGTTGAGTGGCGGAACTCAACGCCGCGCTCTGCGTTCAGTTGTGAAAGCCAGGAAATGCAAATATCAAATATTTCATTTCCTCGAGTGGGAATCGAATCCACAACTTCCTGCATTCAAATTAGCCTTTTTTTTAAATATGTAACATTTCTTGGAAATAAATACACTACCACTGTGTTCAAATATAGATACATTCCAATTGGGCCTCGTTGGCTTCATATAATAATAATACTCACATAAAATATTATGTGCCATACTAACTATTACGTAGGTCTTTGTCGTAGATTAAGATAAACGGATCCGATGCTCTTTAAAGTGAGTGGGCCAGCCATTTTGTAGAGATATTAATTTTCATTTGTTAATAAAAACTTTGTTAATAAAAACACTGTGTGAATTATGGTGAAACATTTTGATATCTTGTTAGCATTTAATAATGGTAGAGAGATTATACGTTTTTGTAGATTTAAATTATATTCAATTAATTTTAATTGCATATTTAATACCATTATATAGGTTTTCAATAAAAAAAAAATGGTTATTATTAGTTTTTATTGTTAAGTAAAACATTATTTTTATTGGTTGCAAAAATAAAAATATAGATAAAAGAAATGTCCACGTTTCGCTGCCGTATAATAGTGTACCGTACCAAACGTACAATCAACTAAAGCAACTTTCCACGTCTTAAATTGAATAGTTGAATACGGATACTCACCTCCTGTTAGATGGGCCCCCACAATGATGGGACAAGAGATGTAATTTCTCACGAGTAATTTTTTAGAGAGATGTCACCACCACCAGAGGCCGGTCGTGGCGCAGCGGCACGAGGTGTGACTGCAAAACCGACTGGTTGTGGGTTCGATTCCCACTCGAGGAGATGAAATAATTACTTAAATTTATATTTCCATTTCTTCGCTCTGGTGTCGAGGTTAAGCGCGGCGTTGAGTTCTGCCACTCAACACGCAATGCCTCCAGAATTCGGCAGAAAGTGGGGAACGGAGTGTCTTAACACTAGGTTCCCTCTGCCTACCCTGCTATGTGCGGGATACAGCGTGAAGCTAATTTAATTTATTTTTTTATGTCACCACCACGAGGATCAGATTGAGCACTTCCACCCTTTCAAGCATTTCACTCTTGTGCTTCACTCTGCTTGTCAATTAAGCGAGCAAGAGACGGAGGATAGATTACAATTTCCTCCCGGAGGACTCAGATCCGTATGGTCGCCACTTTCCAACTGTTCTCCACAAGCCAAGCCATGCGGGTTTATTATTACTATTATCATAAAAAAAAATATTAATAGTATTTAAATGTAAATAAAGTATGAAAAACAAACTCGATTTTGGAATAATAGTACTTTTTAAGCTTTAAATTTATTTTTGGTTGAGAAGCAGAAGTATTTGTTAGAGACATAAGAGATATTTCGCAAAAAGTATGCACAAAGGTTATTAATTTTCATTTGCTACAGTTGGTATCACATGTGCACGAGGCGCGTCTTCAGCGAAACATTTAAGCTGTTTTGTTCCATTATATCTTCGCATGCCAACATTGAAAATGGCGCAGTTATAGTAAACGCTCAGTTTTAAAGTTTATTGATAAAAATACATGTAAATATTATGTAAATAAGTTAAAAAGTTGTACATAAACATAAATCAGAATAATTTCAAAATAAAAAAAAACTTACTTGTATGTGAAATTATCGTTCAACAAATTGTATAATTGTGAGGTAATTATAAAGGTATTCATTAAAAGATAATATTGTATCTATAATATAAATATTACTTAAATTTAAATTTCCATTTCTTCGCTCTGGTGTCGCGCGGCGGCAAAGCGCGGCGTTGAGTACTGCCACTCAACACGCAATGCCTCCAGAATTCGGCAGGAAGTGGGGAACGGAGTGTCTTAACATTAGGTTTCCTCTGCCTACCCTGCTGTGTGCGGGATAGGTAACGTGGAGCTGATTTTGTATGTCCTTATTGAACTATCTTGGAACGGAATTATCGTTCAACGAATTGTGGAATTGTGAAGCAATTATAAAAGTATACATTAAAAGATGATATTGTATCTATAATATAAGTATTATATGGTAATACATTCTAAAAGATACTTAAATATTTTGAGCAATCATGTTGAAATATTATTATTTTGTACTTATTTAGAAAACGTATATAAATTTGAACGTAGAGGGACTCGAACCCACACGTCCTGGAAAATGACCAGGCGCTATGACCACTAAGCTATATGTTCACGAACGTATACGTTTTCTAAATAAGTATTTTTCTTTCCTAAGTGTGGAATAACACTTTAAAATGTTAAAAATAATATTTTGTATTTTTTTACCATGAATAAACTAAAACAAAAAGTTTACAAAAAAAATAATAATATTAACAAGACTGCATACATTGTTTAATATTCGTGTACAGGTATGCTATTCGTACATGTCTAAACTAGGTCAAGATAACTAATTTAGGGTACTATTGTTTATGTGCACGTGACAAGAGTCAATATTGTCACGAGATATATTCAGGGTATGGGCGACAACTATAGTGACTAAAATATATTATTCTTATTTATATAAATCAGGTTACATAAACAGGTTGTGGCCAGTCGTGGCGCAGCGGCACGAAGTGTGACTGTAAAACCGACTGGTTGTGGGTTCGATCCCCACTTGAGGAGATGAAATATTTACTTAAATTTATATTTTAATTTCTTCGCTCTGGTGTCGAAGTTAAGCCTCCAGAATTCGGCAGAAAGTGGGGAACGGAGTGCCTTAACACTAGGGTTCCTCTGCCTACCCTGCTGTGTGCGGGATACAGCGTAAAGCTCAAAAAAAAAAAGGTTACATAAACGGTATAGCTGAAACTTTACTTTTGTACACAGATGCTTAAATATAATTTATCCCAAAAAACAAAAATCCATAGAAAATATTATGCTTTCCGCCTTTGAAGTCTAATTTTTATTGATACTCAACAAAAATTATAATAACACTAGATATGCATATTTAATCAAGATCTAGTTTTAACAGAAAGTGGGGAACGGAGTGTCTTAACACTAGGTTCCCTCTGCCTACCCTGCTGTGTGCGGGATACAGCGCGAAGCTGATTTTTAGTTTCATTTCATGACCTGTAAACCTATTAGCTGTCAGTGGGTTGACTTTTACAAATTATTTTTTTCTCTCCGTTTTATATTCGCGCTACAGTGCACTGGAAGTAAATTGAATTAATTTTACGCACCCATCCACGCTTAATATGCACAAGTCATACATTAAATACCGGATTTGGGACCGAAGCCAAATGAAATTATCGTGAAATTGAAATTGGCAGAAATCATAATTTTTTATGCTTTTTTTATTATGTTGGTAACGAAAAAAAAATCTATTAAAATAATTGAGAAAAATTATGTTAAATTAACTTTAATACGTGCTAAGTACATTTTTATAATATACCTACATTGATATTATAATAACATAAGCGGCATGTTACTTTTAAATGTTAATTTTAAAATTTTAGTGATAATAAAAGATTCTTATGTGTTTTTATACGATCAACCATTTTTTTTATTTTATAAAATTAAAAAAAAAATCTAACAAAGGCAACGCGTAGAGTAGCGAAACTTAAGGTCAAACATAGTATAAGCACCAAAGTCATGTAAGCATTCTTCTTAATTGGAACTTAAGCCCTACAGTTGAAATATGTCCCAATTAAATAGAGTACAGACTCTAATTAAACATTTACTAACGTTTTTTCTATTTTTTTTTGTGTGCAGAATACAGCGTCACACTGTATCCCAAACACACAGCAAGGTGACAGTGTGTTACCTAGTGTTAGGACACTCCAGTCACCATTTACCGCCGAATTCTAAAGCCAATAATATTAAATATTTAATTTCTTCGAGTGGAAATCAAACCCAAAACCTGTCGGGCTTACAATCACACTTTGCGCCCCTACCACGACTGGCCTTCACTGTATTTAATGAAATCATTATATCAATACAACATACAATTCAATTTTCATCTCGTTAAAATTATGGGATAATTCGAGTGAAATATCAGCACATAGTCTGTCGAAACTGTTCAATTCAAAAATAATTTATGTAATAATTAACACGCACAGTACGTATTTAAACATTTAATTATAATTTTATCTGTTTGCATCATATTAATGCGCGATCGGGCTGCGGTGGATCTGGTAGCATTATAGTACCCGCATCTATTAATCCCTTAACCGGCCGTTGATTCTCGGTCTGTTGTGAATTATTTACCACAAGTCGTGATATCATTCTACATTCATAGTTGCATTTGCTATTCGTATACGGCAATATCGTATTCGAATAGCATTTTATGTACTTATGTATGGATATATAAGTGTTAATATCCATATCGATATACGAGTATATCTATAAATAAATGATTTTTTATATCATTTTTTACTTTAAATTATTCGTTTTATTTATTTGACAAGATAAATTACAGCGTTAGGTTGCGAATATATAATGTTTTGAAACAATATGTAGATAAAAAAACGGTTAAGTGCGATTCAGATTCTTCTACAGAGGTATTTGTACCATTTCAGAATTGTAGGTCAACGGGACGCACAATTTATAAAAGTTGACAAACTTAAATTTGCAGGCATATGCACTCATTTTGTATGAAATGAACTATTAATATAAATTTGTAAATATTTTTTTCTATAAAATGTCTATAAAATTACTAGTTTTGCAATTTTTCCTATATTTAGCAAAAATAATATGTTGCTTTGTACCAAATTTTAAGATCCTGAGTTCACGGGGAGTACCCTGTCGATTTTGATTCCCTTCGCTTCGAAAATTTGCAGAAATTTGCAGCATAAGCGGTTGTATCTTTTGATTTCGTGGGCTTAAAAAAATGATTTTTTCACAGCTGCAAAGGACATTAGACTTGAGTATTTGGTATAAATTTCAATTTGATACTTCCACGTGTTCCTGAGAAAAAAGGTGTTGAAAGACGGACGGACAATAAAGTGAGCCTATAAGGATTCCGTTTTTTCCTATCGAGGTATGGAATCCTAAAAAGATATACAAATGTTTATTTTTACCATCTTTTTTTATATTTTTTATCTCGTAAATATCTCATTGCGTTATAAAATCTAAAACCAATATTGCACTGTGGTGTCGCGAGAGGAAGATTTATCCCCGGCCTATCATTTCAGGGCTGCAGACGGAGTGCTTGAGTTTATTTTATTACCAGCCAATGTACGCCTATCTACATTCACTTTGCTTCCATCTATGTTAAGTAAACATAAAGTATCGTCATCGTCTAACTTTATTAAATTTAAAGCCCTTGGGAAAGCAAATAATTTAAGATAAATATATATTTATAATACACAGCTTGAAGCTAAGTTAAGTTAAAAGATATATATATATGTATATTTTTTTTTCTAAAGTAGAGAAATTTTAAAATATTGAATGATTATTATATTAGAAAAATATTTATTTACATTTATATTTTCATTTCTTCGCTCTGGTGTCGAGGCAAAGTGCGGCGTTGAGTTCCGCCACTCAACACGCAATGACTCCAGAACTCGGCGGAAAATGGGGAACGGTGTGTATTAACTACCTCCGTCTTTTATTTCCATCTGCCTACTCTGCTGTGTGCGGGATACATCGTGAAGCTAATTTAATTCATTTTTTATTTTATTAAAAAAATAAAATGATTTAATAAGTGCCCCCATTGCGGAGATATAACCAGTTTACAAAATAAAACAAACAAACAAACAAAGCTCAATCAGCACTTTAATCCATTACAAAGCTTCACCCAGATACGTCCAGCAGATGAATTATATATCACTCTTTAATTCATCCGGAGCTTAGAAACGAGGTTGGTAGGAAAAAAAACATTAAAAAAATAAAATCCAAGCTCCGCATTAGAGGAATTGAACGAAAATATTCGGAGTTCCGGAACCCGCACGAAGCCATTAATCGTTTTGATGTCAGTATGGGACATTTAGTGTGACCCTTTTTAGCGAAGTCCTCCCTAATCACGGGAGGCCGAATGCCGAAAACCGAACGGGTGTTCCAACAACGATCGGTCGATACTAATTGCTATCTGGTCATTGTGATCTCTGCTGGTACTTATTTGTACGGTGCAAGAAACACTTTGTTATAGCTTTCGTTAAACTAACGTGGTGGTTGGTGATGCGATGCATACATATTTGTAGTTGTGTAGCTATATTCCGGATGTTGCAGGGTAGGCTGAGGAAGACTAGTGATATGACACTCCGTTTTTCACTTTAGCATAAAGAATTCTGGAGGCGTTGCGTGTTGAGTGGCGGAATGCAATGTCGCGCTTTGTCTAGAGGCCAGAACGAAAATATGGAAATATAAATTTACATAAATATTATATTTCTTAGTGTGGGCATCGAAGCCAAAACCAGTCGCGTTTACAGTCACACACTTACCTACGCTTTGAGCCACGACTGACCTCGTTACATTGCAGTTTATTTACAGTTATTTAATTAAAAATATACCTAACGTACAAAATGTATATGGATGTGTTTTTAAATGTAATATTTTTTTTTACAGTAACGTAGCAAAAGTTTTTACATTTATAAAATTTATTCCATTTATAAATTCATAATAAAACTGTCATTTGGTTTTATTTAGCAAAAGTTAATTAACGATTTTAGTCGGAATCGTTAATATTGTAGCGTTAGCAATTTACTTTTGTTTGTCCGATTCTGACCCGATTTAAACTGATTTCAAAGGCCAATTCAACCTGTACTCCTTTTGTTTGAATTTGGCCGTGGAAAATAAAGCTGATCCATTCATCTGGTAATTGTTCCGGCGTGGATAGATTTGAGCTAAATCTTATAAAAAAAAGCAAGTTTCCTTTAATTCGAAAGTTACTCTTCGGTAAGCAAGAATAATAAGAAAAATTTAACTTCTATTTTGCTTTACTTTCTTGTTTTTAGTAAAGTTGTATTTAAACATTTTCATTTTATTATATATATTTGGATTAGACTGACTATAAAACTTACACAGAAATTTAATCTTTTTTTTTTACTTTAGTAAAAAATTAAGAAAATTAAATCAGCTTCACGCTGTATCCCGCACACAGTAGGGTAGGCAGAGGGAACCTAGTGTTAAGACACTCCGTTCCCCACTTTCTGCCGATTTCTGGAGGCATTGCGTGTTGAGTGGCAGAACTCAACGCCGCGCTTAACCTCGACACCAGAGCGAAGAAATGGAAATATAAATTTAAGTAAATATTTCATCTCCTCGAGTGGGGATCGAACCCACAACCAGTCGGTTTTACAGTCACACCTCGTGCCACTGCGCCACCACTGGCCTCTAGTACTATATACCTATACTAAATGCATGACATCAAGATACACGTATTCAAATCCGGTGCGTCTAAGTTATCGTTTCCATGTATTTATCTTAATTATGCTATATTTTTTTAAAATAATAATAATTCTGTTTTCTGATATCATATTACACTCGCGCTTTGTCCTGTCACTAGAGCAAGAAACGGAAAATAGTTTATTTCCCAGAGTGGTGTAACGATCTGTACCAGAACTAAATTGTGTTGGTAAATAATATAATTAATTCAAAAAAAAATATCATTTATAAAAAAATATTATAAATATAATTTATAATATTATTTAATTTATAGCTTAAGATAAATACAATCTTATAAATAATAGTTTAGTACAGTTCGTTAATTATGCGTTCCGTTTACAAGTAATATTAAAGTGACGTATAAATATACCTTAGATAAAACACGCAGATATAAAATATATTTATTAAAAATAATTTAATAATTATATTTAATCATTGTGTATTATAATTTAAAATAAATAATAACATAATAAATATTTTAATTATTGTAAAATATCATGTTGGCTGAATAAGCTACTGTCAACGTCAAAGTCAAAAAAAAGGAAAGAAAGAGAAGGGAGATGGCGGACGCATCTGCGGAAGGATGGATGTTTTAATTTTTAAATGTTTAGAGAAGTTTTAATTTATAATTAATATATATCTAGTTATATTTAATATTTAAAAAGCATGTGAGATTATATTTTCAATTGTGATATAAGTATTCGAGGCTACTAAGTTATAAGTGCTTTCACTATTTACGTTTGTTTGTTTTGGAATACTTCGTCGGTAAGTTTTTAATAGATTATTATTAAAACAAAGAAGAGTGATATTCGTGCATATAATGCCGTCAATATCCAAAGATAAATATTATTTATTTAGTAAATGGAAATAAATACATGAAGATGTTTTATGATGTATGTAAAATTACAATTATATTAATGTACGCAGAATGCCTGCCGCCGCGCCATCTTCGTTCTAAAGAAACCGAAATCTCTGCGTGTATGGGAATTGTGAAATGAGAGTTAAATAGGTTTGGTGACTTATAATTACTTATAAATGTAATTTCTATATATATTAGTAAATATTTAACATGTTACTATAAAATAAAGTATAATAGTATCATATATAATATGATATAAAACTATTATATCAAAATATATATTTACAATTTATAAGTATTATATAATATAAGTCTGTTTAATGTCCTACAATAAAAATAATCTGTCAATATTTTTTATATATTATTTTAATTAAATATCTTAAAGACATTAGACATTAACCAAATATTATTTACGATTTATGACTGTTAGAGTTCATTGACCCTATGTTTTACTATTAATTAAGATAGTCACAACCGTCTGCTGCTTGGCTTCGCTGGTACTAATGTGCTTGGCTAAGTGAATTGCTATGGCATCTAATTTTATATATATTATATTTAGATAGTTTCGCGTTGTCTTGCGCTGTGTCAACGTTAACACTTAGTGTATGATGGAGTGTGTGATGCTACTTTATTTCCTAGTACTGGTGTTGTAGTAGTGTCCGCTCTCCGTCTCATACGGGTGTGTGGTGCTATTTTATTTTTTTAGAGTTATATGTTATGTAATTACGGCTACGACATACATATAATAATCTCAACTCCATTGCAAGTATGTATATTAGATTTCGGTCTTTGAATCAGTTATTTAATAATTGATCTTTCACAAAAGCATTATAAGAATCATAAATACTAACTATTCCGATCCGTCCCAGAGGGTTCAGAGCCAAACGGCCGGAATCCACGGTAAGTGCGGGTGCGGGGCCACTCACTATCCCCCCTTAGTTGTAACTATCAGTAATGACTAGGTATAACAGAGAGGAGGATAGGACGTCTTCGATGTACTTAAATGAAATTTTATTTATCATAATATATTTTATTGTACTTATATTAAATTTATGGTACATTTCATATTAACACTGTTACCTTTGAATCTCTAAAAGATCTTGGATTATTTACGATCACTACGGAAGGGTTCTAACTATATTAGACGTATCACGAGCCGTACTAAAATATTAAAATTATTATTATTTAAATAATTTTGTTTAAATATTTTATTGAGTGTAGGTAGGGTGGGATGTCAGTTACAGTGGGAATCGAACTTTCGAACTATCGAAGTCTGTGCCGCTTAGACACGGAGGCCACTCGGCTTGTATATAAACGTATATTCATTATCTTCTTCTTTTCTTACTATATCTCTTAAAACAATAAAATGTTGAAACAAATAAGTTCAAATTTTTCTTTTTAAAGGAAAATTATGTTTTATATTGAAAAAAATTAAAGATAAATTATAATATTTGATATTATTTAACACATTTTATTGTTCTTTATTTTACATTTAAATATATTATACGTGAAGAGAAAACTTAGACCAAATCTGATACCTAAATTCACATTAGATCTAAATTAACACCAATTCAATTTGCTTTCCCGTTTCCTACAACAGAAGCAATTGAATGTTTTTAGGACTGTAGTCCATAATTACACTACCTAATATCTTTAGCCTGACTGTAAATGTATATAAATATATCTTAACTATCATGCTCGAAGTAGCTTAAGTCTACACAGGGTAAAATATATATGTAGAAGTTTTCCGTTTTCATTAAATTCAGTACAGTGGTTGGTTTTAAAAATCAAAACTTACGTGGCTTATGACATGTTATTAAGAGTCAACTTAAGAAACTATTTTCATAAAAATGTTAGGTAAGAAGAACAAGTTCTTACTTTTTTAAAAGGAAATAATAAAAAAAACATTTTTCTTAAATCTATGCTATATCTTAAACTATATTCACAGGTCAACTAGCCTAACACAAGCTCCTGCAGGCGGTACTCTGAAATTAAAGTGATAATTTAACGTTTGTATTGCAGGTCAGCTGCAGGGGTCAGGGTACAGTGAGGTGGAGCCAGAGTTTCTTTCGCCATTGGAGAATATCACGATTGCGCAGGGACGTGACGTCCATTTTACGTGCACTGTAAATCATTTAAGTAATTTTAAGGTAAATATATGTGTTAATTACATTTAATTAATTAAATTTGAGGCTGTCGTGTCTTAGGAATACACGCGTGTGACTGTAACGCGACTGTAGGTTCGATTCCCACTCGGGGCCATAAATTATTATTTTATTATTATTTACACTTATTCTGATTGGCATCAAGGCAAACACCGCGGCGTTGAGTTCCGCCACTTAATACGCAATGCCTCGAAAAAAAATCTGCAGAAAGTGGGGAATGGAGTGTAAATTATATTTTACACCAATTTTTTGGATGCTATGAAGATAATACTGTATTTTTTTTAGTAGAGCCTCGATGATGACTTCATCAAGAAATAGACTATATACATTTTTATATAATAGTGTTGATCTAAAGCTATTCGGATAGTAATTATACAACTTTGGGGAGTCTTAGCTTCCAGCAGTATACAAATATGATAGTGGCAAAGGTTTAATTTACCAAGGAAAATGGCAGAAATATCAAACGAAGAAAATAGAATAAAATGGCAAAATTGTTCAAGCTGGTAGCACGTGGTTCTGTTCGCTTGAATGCCACTTCGTCGATCTGAAGGCGTTGTTCACCTTTGCAAACACATATTTTTTTTAAATTAAATGCCAAATAATTATAAAAATATCTCAGATCATTTAGTATACATTAAATAGTTTTGATAATAAAACTGATGTTTAACTTACAAAGAAATATTTAATATTTTCTTTTTTTCGCATTATGCCAGGGCAAAGCGCGCCGGTAGACTTTTTTTTATTAATAATAATAATGCTAACTATTGGTATAACTAACAAAACTATCATTGACATTTCATTTAGTATAAATAATCCAATATCATTAAGTGTCAAAGAAGCAAAACTTCAAAATACACTATGAATGACTATCGATCGAACAAAGGCTAAACTTGAACTATATAACAGCGGGACCAATTACTTTAATTGATTAAATAAAAATCACATTAAATCAGCTTCACGCTGAATCCTGCACACAGCAGGATAGGCAGAGGGAACCTAGTGTTAAGACACACCGTTTTCCACTTTCCGCCGAGTTCTGGAGGCATTGCGTGTTGAGTGGCGGTACTCAACGCCGCACTTTGCCTCGACACCAGAGCGAAATAATGAAAATAGTAAGTAAATATTTTATCACCTCGAGTGGGGATCGAACCCACAACCAGTCGATTTTACAGTCACACTCTGTGCCCCTACGCCACGACTGACCTCAAATTTAATTGATAGTGGTTTTATATAAATATATATATGATTTGAAATTCATGTATTTTAAAAGATAAATACAAATTTCAATAAAAAAAAAAACAATTTTTTAAATATAAAATAAATATAAATTTGTAAAATTTGGACTTTAAAAGCTGTTTAATAATCGTTATATTTATAGATAATAATTAATCATTTGTAAAGTAAATTGTGCTCAGCTGGCTTAAAAGCAATGGAACAAAAATTAAAATTTTATGAAAATTAATTCAAATCCATTTTTATATCGTAATAAAAAGGACATTTTGTAAATTTTTAATGTTTAGATAAATACCCTTCAAATATGTAGGTGTTTCGATGAATATATTTTGTATTCATATTTTATTTCAATACATAGAACAACTATTTTATAATATTACTTTATGTCTTATTACTCGCAATAAGTTTTAAATTGCTTTACTTCACGCTGTATCCCGCACACAGCAGGGTAGGCAGAGGGAACCTAGTGTTAAGACACTCCGTTCCCCACTTTCTACCGAATTTTGGAGGAATTGCATGTTGAGTGGCGGAACTCAACGCCGCGCTTTGCCTCGACACCAGAGCCAAGAAAATGGAAATATAAATTTAAGTAAATATTTCATCTCTACGAGTGGGGATCGAAACCACAACCAGCCGGTTTTAAAGTCATACTTTGTGTCCCTGCGCCACGACTGGCCTTTTTTTAAGATTTTCATATATTTGTTTTCTTGTTGTTGGATGTTCTTTCTGCTAAGATTCCCTAGTTATAAACCATTCCGCTCTCAACTTTCGGCTTTTCCAGATGAATAAAATATCTTTTTGTATATTATGAATAAAATTCTATAATCATCAAATCCTAAGTGGCATTTAAAGTAACAAATAAAAAGAAAAAAGAGTTATTTGCAATATTTTTTAACCATTTTTCTAAGTTTTAGTAAATTAATTATATGATAAATTACCATATGAATGCAAAATTTTATATAACCTAGGTGGCGTGGATAAAATCGGATACGAAGACAATACTAGCGATCCATACCCACATGGTGACGATCAACCCTCGGATATCGGTGACACACAACGGCCACAACACGTGGAAGCTGTACATCGCCAGCGTGGAGCCCAAGGATTCCGGCACGTACATGTGCCAAATAAACACGGACCCTATGAAGAGTCAGGTATGGAATGGGAACTTATTTTGTAAATAAATGCAGGGTAGTGCTATTTTATTTAGTGGTTGGATGGGTCACAGTAGAAAAGATAATTGTTTCTCATGTTGTTTTTTAGTATTATGAATAAAATTTTCTTTAAGTAGTTAACATAGTTTACGGGCTCCTTCTAAAGCAGACAGACGTATAAATAAAACAATAATAATAAATAAGAAATGCGAGGTCAGTCATGGCGCTAGTTGTGGGTTCAATTTCCACTTGGCGAAATGAAATATGGCATACTTTCATTTCTTCACTTTGGTGTCAAATCAAAGCGCAGCGTTAAGTTCCGCTACTCATTATGCAATGCCTTCAGAATTCGGCTGAAAATGTGGAACGGAGTATTTTAACACTAAGTTCCCTCTGCCTACCCCGCCGAGTGCGGGATACAGCTTGAAGCTGGAAAATAAAGAAAAGCCTTGAAAATTTTACCTTGCCGATACTACACGTAATTTATTTTTAGAACCTTGGCCCTTTTTTATAATACTTGTTTCCTAAAAACACCATATATCAATATTTTTCACGTTGTATAATTTATATTGAATGAACAAAATTCAATTTACTAATGAAGAATGATGTAAGGTCAACTTCGTTTATTGTCAATACTTGGAAACCGAGAGCGGTTAACGTTTCTTGCGACTATTTTAAAATTTAATTATTTCGCAGTGGATGTGTGTATGTATGTATGGGCTTTTAGGAATATGGGTTAGTAATTTTAGTATTTCCCCAGGGGAAGTCGAGCTCACGAGCACTCAGTTAATTACATACAACTTGATCAGCATTTAGAAGGCAGATCTCATTATTTATCTTAACTCACCAGACCAAGGACTGGGAATAGATCATGGTAACAATACGTTTTCCGGTACTTTGTTTTGAACCTAGCACACAATGCCTCCAGAATACGGTGCAAAGTGGGGAACGGAGTGTCTTAACACTTTTCCTTGTGCCTACACTGCTCTGTGCGGGATACAGCGTGAAGATGATTTGATTTTTTTGTTTTGAACTTCCTGAAAATAATGTTAATATGTTTATCTTTAATCTATAGATTTATTAAGGAATCTATTTTTGTAATAAGTAACCATTAATATTATATGTATATCGTAATCAGATTTTTAATTCAATTTAAAATATGGCTAAAAATCTTACACATTACAGTAGTTGTTTTCTTCTAGCTTCACGCTGTATCCTGCATCGAGCGGAGCGAAGTGTCCTAGACCTAGGCTATCTCTGCCTACATGCCGGGTACAGCGTGAAGCTGAAAAAAAAGAAAGTTTTATTAAACTCTATTTCAATTCGATGTAATGTACATATTTCAAACTTGACACGCCACTGATATAAAAATTTCTAGCTTTCATCGAACACTAAGAGCGCTATGTTTTACTAAATATATCGTTTCTATTTTGAATTTCCCGTTTTGAAAAACGAAAATGTATTATTTTTCATATACAAAAAAGACTAGCGCATATATAGAACGAATTTAAGCTATTTTACGAAAATCCATATTAGAAAAAGTCTACGCGTCTGGCGTAGTAACATATTTTTGTTTTCATCGTAAACAAAAACTAAGTACATCAGGCAGCCACTTTGAATAAACCTAAGATATCGATAGACTTTCACATAAGCTGCTTATCTCGAATTGGTAACATCTTTTATGTACAATACGTTTAGTTAATATGCCACCTTTTTCCTTTTTCATTTACGTGCTGGCATTCTATTTCTCTGAAAGCAAAAATAAAAAAAAACTTTTCAGCAGTTCCTACAGCAACCTTTTATTTAAATTGCAAGTGCGTAATGTAATTGACTGATATCGGGCACTACTGTCATTTCGCTCTACCTTCTTTAGAAAACAATCGTAGTAATAGAAATATTTAAGATATAGAAAAATATCTCCCTTTAAAAAAAAACTTTACTAAGAAAATTTGTTTCAAAATTTATTTTGTTCTTTTAATATTTGAGAATTTCCATAACGTGATGGGGAAAAGTTTAGCTTTGGAAGAAAATTCACAAAAAACGTGGTGGATTACGTTAGGAAAATTAAAGCTAAATATATATAGCATTTATTATAAAGCCTATTATATTTTTTATATATTGACTTATCTATCATATGAATGTAAAAATATATAAAAGTCCCTATATTTAATGGAAGGTCGTCGAACTTCAATATTGTAGCTAAATTTAAAATTTATGCAATCGATTCCACTCGACAGCTTGCGTTCAAGTATCGAATCCCGATTAAATTGCGTTATCAACGATTCACATTAATTTTTTTAATTACTTTTATTGAACCATACAAAAAACATTTATTCTATATAGATTCGTATGTATATCTATCTGTACATAGTGTGAACATTTGTTTATAATAGATCAATAATGTAAAATAATCATTTTTTTTGTTGTTGCACCTGTATTTTGCTATTTTACTATATTAATAGTAGGATAGTCAAATGAAACCCAGTATCAAGACACTCCTTTTTTCACTTTCCACGTCCGTGATCAGACCAGTCCACTATGTTAAGATCGTCGTGGTGATCGGGCGATAGGCTCAATTACCATTTGGAGAATAAAATATTCTCATTTAACGCTTCGTTACCAGAGCGAGAAAATATTTTAATTATCTCGCTTTGGTAACGAGGCAAAACGTGGTGTTCGATTCCAATTCGGGAAAAAAAAACTAACTAAATAAAAAAATAATTTAACAGTTACATGGGAACACAAAAAAGAAACTGATATACATACACACATACGCGCCGAAAATGTAAATCTCTTTTAGGGCTTCGCTGCAATCGGGTTGAGTAACGGTTAAGTATTAAGAAGTTGTCGAAAATAGAAATCCAATTAGTCGGAATATTAAAAGACGTTTTGTTTACATTTTATAAATAAACATAGCCCTTTATATCCCTTATAAAACGATTAAGTTCTAACTTGAATATTAATATATTTTATTATTAATTACTGTTGTAAAAGTTCTCAAAATAAAGCTAACAACTAATTGAGCAATAACAGTTTCGTTTAATTTTATGTTATTCAAAGTTATGCCGACAGAGAATGTTTTAATTTATGCGTATATTTCGCAATACGAAATATTTTATTCTGGGAATCTGGAAAATGTTAAATATTCTTCTAAAATGTACATTGAAAATAAATAAAAAATAAATCAGTTTCACGCTGTATCGCGCACACAGCAGCGTAGGCAGAGGTAACCTAGTGTTAAAACACTCTGTTCCCCACTTTCCGCCGAATTCTAGATGCATTGCATGTTGAGTGGCGGAACTCAGCGCCGCGCTTTACCTCGACACCAGAGCTAATGGGAGAGTGGGGATCAAACCTAGAACCAGTCGATTTTACAGTCACACTTTGTGCCCCTGCGCCACGACTGGCAACATATACACTAAAAATAAAAAAAAAGAACTAACCTTTGAAAATATTATTCCGAGAATAAATAAAAATACTACACACATTTCAACGTCATGTTCACGTACGCTACTAGCTTATGACATCTGCTATTACTAGCACAGTGTTTATCTGTTTAAATCATTTAACCAATATCAAAATGCTTGTATTCTAATCTAGTTATATAATTATTTAGTTTTATTAAAGGTCTGGAATCAAGGCCAGTCGTGGCGCAGCGGCACAAAGTGTTAGTAAAACCGACTGGTTGTGAGTTCGATGGAGGAGATGAAATATTTACTTAAATTTATGTTTTCATTTCTTCGCTCTGGTGTTGAGGTAAAGCGCGGCGTTGAGTTTTGCCACTCAACACGCCAGAAAGCCGGCAGAAAGTAGGGAACCGAGTTTCTTAACATTAGGTTCCCTCTGCCTATCCTGCTGTGTGCGGGATATAGCGTGAAGCTGATTTTTTTTTATTAAGATTTTTCACACACGTTTCGCGTGTACAATAGTCTCAAATTGTTTTCTTTTTGAGGCCAGTCGTGGCGCAGCGGCACAAATGTGAGACTATAAACGCGACAGGTTGTGAGTTAGATTCCTATATGATTTTGACAAATTAACATAATTGTAAATTTTAACAGTATTATTTATTGTACTGAAAATAATATATAGTACAAATGACCACATTGACAGTTAATAAGTTATTTACCTTTGTCGCTGGACTTTACAGTGACAGTAACATGGACGTGTTATTTCGTTAAGGAATGCCGGCATTTGTGAAGGAAAGGAATGTGACCGCGACATCTTCATGTGACTTCTAAATGTTCGGTTGGACCCTAATAACATGCCATTATCTTTATTTTTTGTACTGTAATCTGTTTAGATTGTTCATATATTCCGTCGTGGTGCAGGGGCACAAAGTGTGACTATAAAACCGACTGGTTGTGGGTTCGTTCCCCAGTCGAGGAGATGAAATATTTATTTAAATTAATATTTCCATTTCTTCGCTCTTGTGTCGAGGACAAGCGCGGCATTGAGTTCTGCCACTCAACACGCAATGCCTCCAGAATTCAGCAGAAAGTGGGGAACGGAGTGTTTTAACACTAGGTTCCCTCTGCCTACCCTGCAGTGTGCGGGATACAGCGTGAAGTTGATTTATTTTTTATTTTTATTTAAACATTTATATAACTCTGTTTTATAAATCTATGCTGTATATTATAAAAAATATCTATATTTAAAGTATAATGTCATGTCAATGTAGGACATAAACACCATTCAACATGCACTGCTGCGAGCGAAAATTCTTTGCTCTTCCTTTAAAAAAAGCCAACTTTTTATCAACAGTAATATAGAACATTCCCATATAAAATATGGTAGCACATTCAAGCCTCATATGTACGTATTTGTATTGACTGAGTCACGAGACGGATTGCTCATCTCTCTCGCCCGTACGCTATTTGCTTAGGTTCCGTACAACAACGCGACATAAAAAGGTTCCCTCCATATTTGCACAGCGAGGGATGTAACATTTTGTTAAGTGTAAAAGTAAATTTGAGAGAGCCCGCACAATTACACAAATATTTTCAAAGTGAAAAAGATGTTAGGCGCAACACTTAAGTATGCCAGCATTGTTTTTCTTTTTGTTTTTTCTTTTTTTTGTTTTGAAGTTACGTATTCGCTCGCTAACTTTAACATGGGAGCGGTCAGGACTTTTTAAGTGAAAGAGCACAATTAACATTCCTTCCACACAAGTGGAAAATGTTTACGGAATTTTTTTCTTTTGCCAGCAAGTAAGAGGAGAAAATGAAAATGCGTCGGTGAGTTTGTTTGTGTTTACGTTTTCATTTTATAAGATGTGATTAGGGGTGGTGAGATCGCTTTATACGTTATTAGGTAAGTTAAGTTCGTGTTTTATGTTAAATGTAATTGTTTTTGCTTATTATTGGATATATTTAAAATTACTCGAGGCCAGCCGTGGCGCAGCGGTACGAGGTGTGATAGTAAAACCGACTGGTTGTGGGTTCGATCCCCACTCGAGGAGATGAAATATTTACTTGGATTTATATTTTCATGTCTTCGCTCTGGTGTCGAGCTTAAGCGCGGCGTTGAGTTCTGCCATTCAACACGCAATGCCTCCAGAATTCGGCAGAAAGTGGGGAACGGAGTGTCTTAACAATAGGTTCTCTCTGCCTACCCTGCTGTGTGCGGGATACAGCGTGAAGCTGATTAGATTTTTTTTTACTATAAAAATAATTTTACAAGATCTCTTCTATCTTCATCATAAGAACATACTCGCCCTTGGTTAAGCATAAGTTCGAGTTCCAATACAAGTAAAACTTTTAACGTACTTTATTTTTTACACTCGAACATTCGAAAATGTTGCATATACGCGCTTGCTGTATCCTGCATATAGAAGGGTAGGCAGAAGGAATCTAATGATATATTCCGTTACTCAATTTCCGCCGAAATTTTGAGGCATTGCGTGTTGAGTGGCGGAACTAAACGCAGTGCTTTGGCTTGGTACCTGACCGGAGGTATGAAATTATGAATAAATAATAATTCAATCATGCCAAGTAGCCAGGAATCGATCCCACAACCCTCGCGCTTACAGTCACATGCCGTTGTACCCCTGCGCTACAACGGCCTTATATGTATTTATGCATAATAGAAATAAAATTTTCGTAAAGATTTTACAAACAGACTTAAAGATATTGTAGCCACGTTCCCCCATTTTGGGGCAATCAAATAAACATTGACCTACTCGTACTAATTATTTTTGCGGCATCGATGGCAAGCACTGTTGACAGACCAGTGATAGATGGTCTTTTTCCAACCCTTTTTCTCGTTTCGCCGGACGTTGGATGCCACGCATTGTTGAAATGTCAATATATCAAATTTTACGCAAGTCAAAAAGTTAATTTAAAAACCTATTAGCAGTTGAAATACGAATACGATTCAATTAATCGAATTTTAGATATCGATTTTGATATTTGTTGTATTTTTTTGCTTCATCCATTTTTTATCTTTTGTATATATTTATTGTGAACTGGAATCTTTTAATTAAGTTTATAAATGAAGTTGTAAGTTTATAAATTAAAAATTTAAAAAATATTTATTAAATTTGAAATGTAGTTCATGAACGGTAGTCAAAATTAATTATTTAAAGCGTTTACTAAGAATCAATTTTAACATCAAATATTTTACGAACGAAAGTTACACATAAACACAACAGATCGTTATACTTACAAAGTATACAGTGTATCCATTCAAATTTTATTGAGTCGAAGGCCACTCTACTCAATAACAATGTGGAATTTAATGTAAGCAGCTACTTAGGTTATAGAAGAACGCGCGCGGCACGTCCGCATACAGTTGGGATGTGTTTAAATAAGCCTTTAGTCGGCTGTTAGCTGAAGGGTATTTTCAATATGGGTAATTTCGCCTGAAACACAAATACTTTAGCAGCTTTATTGCATACTAGGGGATTAACTGTGTTGAAAAACGACTAGTGTTACGTTTACGTATAAAACTCCAAGCATTTTATCTTAATTACTGTAAAATCTTCGTGCGAGAAAATCCCTCTACCCTTATGTTGTCCATCGTCGCGTAACTTTATGTGAGGATTACTTTTATGACCGAGATTAAAGTCCGTTTGCGAATGTTTACTGCCGAAATCCGAGCCCATCTGCGCGATAGATGCTCCATTTAATATGATCAAGATCTACTTTATATCTTTTTGCTTAGTATTTGTCATAAATAGTGAATAATATTGTTTGATTGCTTAATTTTATTCTATATTGTAATTTATCGTTTTAGATAGATATCAAGCTTATATTATTTCCTATACATTTACTAATACTTCTGAGTACCAATATAGAAACGCTTTCAAATTTGGAAATGTAATTTAAAGTTACATACACTATACAATGTTACATGGAGGCTGTACATAAATTAATTTATCCACAAAGCGAGCGATACCAGAATAGCTCCGACCTGTGAGGAATCCCCGCTAAGGAGCCTCGTTCTTGGCACCGTAAACACATTCTTCGACACATAGTTGGTACACTGTCACTAACGTCGCAGTAAGCATTTAGTTACCCCTGGAATTTATCGGAGCAAGGTATTCCTAGTGAAATGTAAACTCTAAACCGCGGCTATTACACAGTTATTCGACCTTAATATAATAACGTGAAGCCGAACAATGCGGCCAAAATTCTGGCACTCCTAAATTGTGGGAGCTCAGCTTCCTATATGGGATTTACAATGTTCATTGGATTATCTTTAAGCTGATACTGAATTATCTTATAATTTACTTTGTGTCGCACGTTAGTAGAACTTGATTTTAGTAACGATACTACCATTTATATTAATATTGGAATTTGTTGTAACTATAATAATAAAATACAATTTTAAATAAATGATTTTTCGAAGTTAAAATACAAAAAAAAAATCGGAAAATTGATGTCCTTTTCACATATCATAAATCTGTGAATACGTTATTGGTTTTATAAATATTATTTTTCTTCAAAAGTCTTAAGATCAAAGTAAAATAATAAGAAAAAAAGCTTTCAATAAAATAAGAATATTTAGTGAGTTGAGAGAAAAGTCGCCGGGGAATCAACAAGTGAATTATTTCTTAGCCGAAAAATCGTCAGGCATTAGTCAGCGTTCCTTTGTTATGCCACAGGTGCGAGTCGCGACGTATCTACTTCTATTTCATTTTTTCATAATGGTGGCCACCCTTAGGAGAAATAAACTTTTGAATATCATAATATATAAGATGTCGATGTCTTTTATGTAAAATGTGGCAAATGTGGTATTTTAATGTAAATATAATTCTATAAGTTCTGTTCTGTTTTACATATTGTATAAACACGATCTTTAAACATATTTTATAATAACTTCTTGACACTTAAAATAAATTTTTCACATTATTAAGTAATGAGTTTTAAATTATAAATAACAGAAAAATAAACAGAATTCGTAATTGTGTCACATTTTTCAATATAAATAGGTCGATGGAGGCGAAAAAACGTAACAAACAGTCGTCGGTCGTCCATCATAGCATATGTCAGCTGCTCACCCCAAAATGATTGGTCAGACGTAACACAACCAAAGGCGTAGCTTGGAAAATGTACCGTATCTTTACCATAAGTATGGTCTTTAACATTTTGTCGGTTAGCCATCGTCGAAACCTTTGACTAAAATTGACGCTACTTTACAGATTGTTCCACCAGATGGTCTATTTATATTAATAGATAGTTTATGAAACGGTTGGTTGAATCTAAAATTTGCAACTTTTTTTGAGATTCTTCTGTGGTTTTAAATCACTTTTTTCAACAACATTGCCATATAGTCTTCTGGGGTTTTAAATCACTTTTTTTTTAACAACATTGCCATTTTATTTTGTCTTTTAACATATTTTAGTGTTAAGTAATTAAGACAATTTTTTTAATGAACCTAAATTAAGGACATGATCAAAATGATGATGATGAATAATGTCTTTAAATTGATAAAATTTATACAATAATAAATTCTATCGAATTAAGATTATTTTTCATTTGTTAATAAATATGGATATCACTAATGCTGGATGATTATTTTCAAAATTATTATTGTTTTTATATTAGCCTGTACTGTTCTATTGTTGGGCAAAAACTCTCTCCATTTTTTCCAGTCTTGCGTATTTCGTCTTATTATACTCCAGTCGGGCCTATAATGGTCCAGGTCATCTCACCATCTTCGTTTTGTTCGTGTTCCTTTCTACTGATACTCTTTTAATAGAGTTTAGAATCCAATCAGTAGAGGTTTTCGTCCAAGATTCTTAAGGTATGCGGCAGGCTAGTTCGGCCTAGTCTCACTTTAGCTCAATATAAATTAAATTTATCACTTTTTTTCCAAACGTTTTAAGATAATGACGCCTTCGTGGCGCAAGGGCATAAACTGTGACTGTAACACGACGGTTGTGGGTTCGATCCCTACTCGGGATCCCTTAATATTTTTATTATTTCGTTCTAGCACTAGCCCGGCGTTAAGTTTTGCCGCTAACTTAATACACAATGTCACGAAAAAATTAGCGGAACGTAGGAAACGGAGTGTCTTATTTCCTCGGCCTTGCTATACGCAGGATGTAGCGTGAAGCTGATTTAAATTTAATTTAGGCTTACGATAATCGTAATGCATAACAAACAAAAGTTAAATTACAGAAATTGGATATGATAACATTTCTCTTTGAAATTATAACAAGAATATTATTTTTAAAACGCTGGTTATGCACGTCCGACCTGCTTTCTATCGTGTAAAAGACATCTACATACGCAGGCACGTCGGCCTTGTATTAACAAAAAAAAAATACAATTTTACCTTCAGAAAAATTATTTATTTAATAGCAAAACACATCGTTGTTCATATATTTTTTTAAATATAGAAATATTTTATACTGTTGGACTACCTTAAAACTAGAGATACACAATGAGAAACATATTTGAATATAAGAAAAAAACATTCACACTTTTAACAATGCTGCTGTCATTGGCGAAGTAGCCAAGTCAAAGTTTCTGCTTTAATATTCAGTTAAAGAATAAAAGTTTGGGAAAGTATTCCAATAAAAATATATGTTTTGCTTCAAATGCTTGCGGCAAATAAATTGTTTTCAAAGAAATGTAAGAAAACTCGAAAGCTTTACCTTGGGAAAACCTTTTAGGAAAAATATTTTTAACTGGACTATGCCGGTGGCCACAACACTGATGTTAGCTTGAAAATTATTAAAACGTCTCTTATTGTTTCTCACATTCCAAATTTTATTTTACAAATTCGCACATTTCAATTATGGCGCCTCTCGTGGCTGCTTTTCAGTTTTAATTTCAAAAATATTAGATTCACGTTGTTCAACATTTCAAAATTTAAAAGTAATTCAGGCAACAGATACACATTCTCGTTTTATGTTCTTTTATGTAACCAAAATAATGAATGAGTTTTATTGAAAAAACAGCAAGCAAAAAACAGCATAAACTAGAGGCCAGTCGTGGCGCAGGAGCACGAACTGTGACTGCAAAATCGAGTGGTTGTGGGTTCGATCCCCACTCAAGGAGATGAAATATTTATTTATTTATTTATTTATTTATTTTTTTAATTTATTACCATTTAAAAATTAATACTAGAACAACAATACATATAACATCTAAAAAACCAAAAAGGTTTGTAATGATGTTAAAAAAGTGATCTTAAATTACACAATTCTAATTTGCAATAAAGTTAAATAATTAATAAGATTTCACAGTTAATTTATAAAAAAGTTAATTAATAAAATAAATAAAGTTAAATACTATTGAAAAAAAATTTTTTTAACACTTTTTTTATATTTTCTTTATTGATAACATTACATACATTTAATGGGAGATCATTTACTATTCTCGGTACGAGGTAGGCCGAAGTGCGTTCGCCGTAAGCGTTGTTGGCTCTTATTGTCCGTAACTGTTTTCTAGAGACAGTTCGCGTATGTACAGGATGTTCAACGGCAATTTTAATTTCATTACAAAAAAAGTATTTTTTTAATAAATTGAATTTTAATTGGCTATGCACAGGTAGGATTTTTAATAATGTAAACAGTTCTGATTCATTGTTATGATATTTGCGTAGTATATTGTTAGAAACAAAATTCTTTATTATTTTAACTTGTAGATTATATATTTTGTCAAGGTAAGTTTTATAAGTTCGGCCATAAGACTCCAGTCCATATTGTATATATGAGTGGGCTAGGGAGTAATACAACAACAGCTTGACCTTGAAGGGTATACGATTTTTTATAATTTTAATCACAGCTAAGAATTGCCTGAGTTTATTACAAACATGGTCAATTTGATGAGTCCAATTGAATTTATTGTCTATAATAAGTCCAAGATAAGTATGTTTATTAACAATTTCGATATATGGACAACTGCATGATCTATTTGTAGCTACATGCAGGCAGTTATGATTATGGGCGATTATAGGTTTTAAGGGTAACTGCCTAGTATAAGGTGATTTAATTATTACTAGCTTAGTTTTACTAGAATTTAGTATCAGTCCCGCATCATGGCACCACATTATAAGGCAGTTTAAATCCGTTTGTAGCAATTGTGTGGCTTTATCTGGATCTTTGCTAGCAGCTAGCAGACATGTATCATCTGCAAACTGATAACATGAGCAATGTTTGATATAATTGCTCATCTCATTGACATAAGATAAGAAGTGCAATGGGCCCAAGACTGACCCTTGAGCTGTACCTTCTGTCACTGGTACTGGTTTACTAAATGAATCGTTTATTTTAACAGTATAAGAGCGATTGTTGAGGTAATTTTCACACCAAGTGAGTAAGGGGCCACGAATACCACAATTATCGAGCTTTTCGACTAGCTGTTTATGTTGCAAAGTGTCAAATGCGCGTGAAAAGTCGATAAAAAGCGCAAGTACATGTCTTTTGTGATTTAAATGTTGGTTTATTTCATCAGTAAATTGAGCTAATAGGTCTATTGTACCTTTACCGGGTTGAAATCCAAACTGATTTTTTGTAATCACGTCATTATTATGGTAAAACTGTTGTATTTGTCTACAAATATATTTTTCTACAATTTTATCAACAGAAGAAAGAAGTGTAATAGGACGGTAATTAGCGTATTCATCATGCTTACCCTTTTTATAAACAGGTCTAACACAGCCAATTTTCAGTCTCTCTGGGTACAAGCCTGTTTTTACGCTTTGATTTATGAGATTAGATATAGCAACCGAGACTTCTTTACTTATGATTTTCATTATAGAAACTTCAATACCATCAAGACCTGGTGCTTTATGCGAATTGAGGCCGCTAATTATTTTATGTATTTTGTCACAGGTAGCACTTTTAAATAATATACTGGCATTTAATGGTTTATAGTAGGAATTTCCATTAACAAATTTGAGACTGCGGCTAGGAATTATTTTCTTAACTTCTTTATCAAATCCAGAAGCAAAGTTATCAGCAATCTGTTTAGATGTAAGATTTTGCGCTTCAAAAGCTTTTGTTATTGATTCATCAATAGACAACGTCACTCGCCCTAATATTTGGTTAAGTATCTGATAAACTTTTTTTATATTATTAATGTTATTATTTATAATATTATAGTAATATATATTTTTTTTCTTTATCATTATCTTATGCAATTTATTCCGCAATTTATTGTAGTCTAACCTTATTTTCGGATCATGACACTTTTTCCATTTATTAAATAATAAATCACGTTTCTTACATAAACGATTAACATTATCATCAATCCAACGAACGTTATATTGCTTATTAGGCCTACTTTTAAAAGGCTTGGTATAAGTTGCGGATTTAATTGCATTTCGGAAAGCATTGTAAATAAATAAATAGATATCGTTTGGTAATGTCATGTTATTGGTACTGTTCCAATTGACTTTAGCTAATTCTTTCCGCATAGTATTGTAATTAATAAATTTATTTTTGTCAACTTCCTGTACATGCGCAGATGTCGTATCATTAATACAAGTTAATATAATGCCTCGATGATCGGCCAATGCAGTATCTAATACCGCCGTGTACGGACGTAGTGTGGGAAATCGTAAAAAAATATGATCAATACAGGATCTAGTGACAATATTTAGTTTATTTTCAATTCTTGTATATTCTGATATTCCACATGACAGTCCGCACTCGCTAAGTGTATCCAAATACGAATCTCTATGTAATGTGACTGATTTGAGGTCAATATTAGTATCGCCAATTAAAATATAGTTTTGTTTTGAGTTAAACATCGAAACGCATGTCCTAAGCTCCTTAATAAAAAAGTTTTTATTAGTGGAAGGTGGTCTATATACTGCACACAAAGTTACGTCTTGGCATGAATTTAATTTTAATGTACCAATTAAATTTTCAAACATAGATTTCTTTGGTATAATAGTAAATTTAAAGTGATTTTTTACATACATTATGATGCCACCACCCCGTTTGTCATTTCGTAGTTTCGTGTGCATGTTGTAGCCTGGAATGTTATATAGTTTAGAAATATTACTATCTGATAAACCAACCTCAGTCAATACAATTACGTCGATAGGATATAAACAATTCTGAATAGTTTGTTCTAATTTATCAAAATTTTTCATTATTGATCTAATATTGAAATGAAGACACGATAAAGTTATTTGTTTTTTGAAGGGTATTTTTTTAAAAAAATCATGTACATTGATACAATTTAAAATTTCTTCATTTTGTGCATACATAATAATTTAGTATTAATAGATTTAAATTATATTTAGTTCATAAAAATTATAATTAACTTATGATTGAGAACTTTGAGTTTTGTTTACTAGGGATATTATATCTTGTTCTGAACGAATGTAATAAATTTTGCTACTTGGATCTTTTCTAACACAAATCTTACCGTCTTTACACCAAATAAATTGAAAATTCTTATTCAGCTTCACCTTGGCGTTATAAAGAAGTGTCTTGACATGCTTGGTCAGTGCTTCTCTAATGAAGACTCGTTTATCTGAGACTTCTTTTGCCGAATTTGGCAAAACAAGTCCAACTGTAAGACAGTGGTTTTTCGCAGATTCAATCCATTTGGCACGTGCTTGCTTAGAAGTCATCTCTATGAGGATGGAACCAGGTCGTTCTTTTAGAGTTAGTGTTCATGTTTATTGTTGAGGCTATAGTTTCAACTAATTGGTTAACATTTTTAGGTGGTATTTCGGGCAGGCCCGCCAATTCCACTGCGTTTGAGAGTGATTTTTGTTCAAAACACTCAAGGACTGTTATCCGCAATTGCAGGTTGCAATTCTTGTTCGTATTTTGCAATTCATGGTTTTTGCTTTCTAATTGTTTAATTTGGTGATTTTGTTTTCTAACAGTTTCTTCAATAGCGCTTAGCTGATCACTGACAAATCCAAGTGAAGTTTCTAGCTGGCTAATCTCCTCCCGAAAGGTTTTCTTTAGCTCACGACTAATGTCTTACACAAGTTGTTTGGTGTTAAAAGAGTGTACCTTTGTATCTTCTAATTCAGAATCGTTTTCTTCGCCATCATCTTCAGGAATCACAAATGAGGATCTACGAGAAAAATTTTTTAGACATTCGTCACAGCTCCACTCAATTCCAGGCGAGTTTTTAAGAGTGTTAATCTGTTTGTTTGATAATCCGGTGCAAGCTGAATCGGCATGGACAATTTTGTCGCATCTGCCGCATTCCATGCCCGGAGCTTTCTTGATTATGTTTTTTTTACATTTAAAACATTTTTTAAAAACCATTGTTAATTTTGTATGTATTTGAGTCTAATATGCAGTATAAAATTGTGTTTATAATAAATTTTCAGCGATAAAATAATATGACAGAACATACGACAAGCGCTGTCACTTATATTTACATTTATATTTTCATTTCTTCGCTCTGGTGTCGAGGCAAAGCGCAGCATTGAGTTCCGCCACTCAACACGCAATGCCTCCAGAACTTGGCGGAAAGTGAGGAACGGTAAGACACTCTTAACACTAGGTTCCCTCTGCCTTCCCTGCTGTGTGCGGGATACAGCGTGAAGCTGATTTTTTTTTTTTTTAACTATAAACATAAATGTTACTTAAGCAATAAAAACACTTTTTGTTACAAAATTTCTTGCATATGCAATTACTAATTATAAATAGATAATTTAATGACATAGAGTTCACCGAAATTTATATTGCAATTTTCAAATTTACGACTGTAACAAAGATCTATACACGAAAACTGAAAAAGAGTAAACTACTCTTTTCTATTCCGCAAAGACCCAAGTAAGCCGCTTTCCCGAATTCACATACCGAGTCCATTAGAATATGAAAGTAGATCTGTGTTATTTCAAAGTATTGATGGGTCACGTAATACGTAAGCTGTATATATAGAGAGAACAAGCACACGAGAATTTTTACGTTCTATTATAAGCTAAATAACAGGATATTCACATTTTTAACATTTGTATTTCATAGTAGAATACTATCTCGTTAATATTTTCCCATAAAGCAACTTCGCAATGTAGGGATGTAAATCTCAGATCCACTCGCTCTACAGAATCCTAGTATTTCCATAATTCATGTGACTCGAGCTGTCTCGAGATATAAAAATTTACACTGCAGTGGAAAACGTATGTCACTTATCATGTTCCGGTGGCGAAATTAAATATACACAGAGTGTATTTTTTAAAATATATTTTTTGGTATTTTAGTTTTAGCTGCTCTATTTTAAGATATTTTAATGTGTTAATGTTATTTATTTTCTCATCTGAATTACTTTAACTCTAATAACATCATCATTTAAAAGATAATATCTATACATTAATAGTTAAAGTTTTAACCAATTAATAAAACAATAATTTTGTAACAATATTTCCACATGTAGTTCTTACCAATGCTTTATTTATAAATCGATTGGAGTAAAACAAACATTAAATATTGAGGAAACTCTTGTAAAATACAACAATGAAAACTGAATTTTAATCGGTTAAGCCATTTCTGTGAGTTAGCAATAAACGCATAAACCGAAATACAGATAAACAAACAAACAGGCGGACAAAAATTTTAAAAATAATTGTTTTGGGTTCTATTAAATTAATAAGTGCTTACAATAAGAAACTTTCTCATATATCTTCCATGCACAGACAGCGATAAGGTACAATTTTATTATAAGTATAAATAACTAGAGATAGGTAGAGACCGTATTGGCAGGGTGCGTAGTACTAGATGACAGTATTATAAAAGCTCGCAGCGCTCATGGTGGCCAAAAGTAGAAAAAATGTAGGCTTTGTCACTTATTAATGTCAAAGCAATCTGTTCGACTTATCGTTTTACTAAGTTATTAAAAATGAGTCACAGCAGTTGCAGTTGTTCTACAATGCAACAAATACATTTACATGTAATAGATATATTTATAGCGAAGTATGTGATGCAGAAATACAAACAGAAATAGACAACTCAACTATTTATATAAAAAAATACAATAAAATGAAGAACAAAATATGTAGTACCCCTAAAAAAACATACACAGATGTGGCGTCTTCAATAAAAAAATATATATTTTACTGAGTTTTCATCTATCTGTAATGATGAGCAACATATAGATCTTGCAGGTGTAACATTCAACAATTTCCAATTATTATTGAAAACATTAGCAACCAATCACAAATACAGTATTAATAGTTTTTTTTTTATTTTAACTACTTTTTTTTCTTAAATCACATTTCGTTTCGTTCACGTTTTGATATTATAATAATCATTTATTTAGAAAATAAATTATTATAATAATATCAAAACTAGGTAACTACTATACTAACTTCCATTAAATTTGCTTTGTTTCCTTGTTTTTCAGTAAAACTACAACTAAAAAAGTAGTAAACTGATATAACCAAAATAAAACACAATTTTGAATAGAGATTACTTACCTCTCTCAATTTGAATAACCAAAAATGATTTATCGACACTTTTTCCACCCAAATCACAGTAATTAAGTAATATAAATGAATTTGAAAGTATTTTACGAATATTTTCAAACAATCCCGCCATCATATGTCAAAGCGTCAAAGTCCACAAATTTGCGTACGCTGGGTGTCGCTGTAGTCGTGCACGGTGCCAATACTCTTAAACTAAAGTTAGAAATACATACAAATAACAGTGATTATAATAACACGCAGTTTGTTATTTATCACTCAGTAAACGTGACAGCAAAAAATCACATAACAAAAAAAAATATTACAAATAATAAATAAATAATACAATTTAAAAACGCCTTTGAAAAGCCTCAAATCGACATTACACGATTTTGATTCATTTCATTCAGGATGCCAACATTAAAAAAATATGTAAGTTTTGTCCCAAAAACTCGATTTTGACGTCCACGCCTTTAACTCTCCGATAAACTTTTTTTTTTTTTTAAGTCGATGTCGAAGAATGTTTTTAGTTACATTCAATATGCTATAATGTACATATGTATAAACATATTTTATTAGGTATTTTTGTTCTTATGTACTTAAAATAATACTAATAAAAAATAATTCAGTTTCACAATATATCCCGCACACAGCAGGGTAGGCAGTGGGAACCTAATCTTAAGACACTCCGTTTCCCACTTTCTGCCGAATTCTGGAAGCATTGCGTGTTGAGTGGCAGTACTCAACACCGTGCTTAGCCTCGACACCAGAGCGAATAAATCGAATTATAAATTTAATTCTCGTCTCCTCGAGTGGGGATCGAACTCACAACCAGTCGGTTTTACAGTCACACTTCCTGCCGCTGCTCTAAATAACAAATATTAAATTGTATTATTTATTTATTACATATTTGTATGTGTTTGTAAGTTCATTTTTCAGTCGGTAGTCTATCAACTTCAAGCACGTCACACGAAGACGCGGATCAGATCGGAATGTAATAAAAAAATATTTAACCGTTGTTAACAAATTAAATGCTTAAATTTGTATCGTATAAAAAAACTATTCAATATAATATAACGAGTAAAGACTGTTTTGAGAAGTTTTAAATTAAAACTGCTTATTTGGTCATTTTGAACGTTTTCTCCAAAGCTTGTGGCTACAACTTTGTGAATTTTAAACTGGAGAAGAAAAATAAGTTTTATATATAAAAAAGAACGGCAACCGTTACTAAAATTCAGAGCAGCTGCAAAGCACCATAGAGCGTCGAGTATGAAATGTTACTAAAATATAACTTTTGCATATTTGAGAAGGGAATGTGATGACCCATTCAGTCGTGCTCGCCTGTACTTCGCTCTGTTGGAATTTTGTCAAAGTACGTCCAGCGACAAATATGCAGTGCTTTTCTATAAGATGACAGCAGACAAACCATGTTTGCTTAAAGTGTAATAATGTGTTTCAAACTTTAAACATTACTGTACTAGTTTAATAAAACTTATAAAGTTTTAAACATTGAGCATTAACGTGAAAGTTTGTTTTCGATGTATCTTGAGAGTCATTCACAAAGTAAGGTATCCTTTATATTGTATCGACTACATATATTTTCGTGGACGAAATTCGATCACGTACGTATTGGAAGAAATTGTATCAGGGAACAAAACTAGCCGATACAAGCATCTAGAAAAGATAGCATTTTTTTTGGATTATAGCCCTTATTTTCAGCGTCCTAAGAGAAAATACATTATCCCGGTATATACACACACATATATATATGTGAACGTGAGTACCTGGTCTTGATAAATCTCTAAAGCGCGCCGTCACTCCAAACTCCATTGGAATTTTGTCAAAGTCTTCACAGTGCGTGCTCGCTAAAGGAGTCATATGTCTTCTTGCAGTATTCACGGCCTTGTGGTTCTACACCATTAGTTAACTTTTTATTGCATTTTTTTTTAATTTAATGTTAGAAAGTATGCAATAACAAGATATAGTAAAAAATGTTTTACATGGGCACCACCGTGTGACTGTAAACGCGACAGGTTGTAGATTCGATTTCCACTAAAGAAAATGAAATATTTAATATCCTCTGGTAACGAGGCAAAGAGCGGCGTCGAGTTCCGCCACTTAACTGTGTAACAATAAAAATATTAATATATTGTTAGAAATCGGAAGCGGTTAACGTTTTTAAAAAAAAAACACGATAAAAACACATCGTCCATATGTTTCTAAACAATTTGGAAAGTAATACTGTGTGATTGCAATAAGTGATATGTATCACCTACTAACAACACTTCACACTAGTTTCCTTTCAATAAGGGCCGTTGCCGACAAGCAACTGCCCCCGATTGACACTATTCCACTGCTTTTATCATCTTTTTCACTTTTTATATATATATATACAAATAAGAACAATAAATATTAATATATATTTCTTAGTAAAAAAATAAATATCTATTATGTGAAATTGAATAATTCCGACACGTATTCAGCTCCTCGACCCTGTGCGATTGTTTAGTTATGCGTGACCACCCGACTCTAGCATACTGACTTCTTTTTCCCATAACTTGTAAATTCAATTTATGGACAGAAGTTAAGCCAAACGTAAGAATGATTTTTTTCTTCAATTTCGATAGGATATATTTTTCTAAAGTACCATTATATTTCCTTAATTTAAAGATTCGCTTAGTACTATAATAGAAAAATAAAGCTTTATATTGTCAGTTAATATATAATATTCATTAAAATAAATTGTTATCATAGGAGGGTGAGCAGAGGGAACATAGTGCTAAGACACTTTCCGTCAAATTTTTCGAGACATTGCGTGTTGAGCGGCGGAACTCAACGCCGAGCTTTTGCCTTGGTGCCAGAGCGAACAAAAGTATTAATTAATAAAAATTGTTTCCCTCGAGTGGTTCCATCGAACCCATAACCGTCGCGTTACAGTTCACTCTTGTGAGTCTCAGTCCTGCGCCACGACCGCCTCTATATCTACTTGTTAAATATTTACTAAGACATCAAAAAAAAGAGCCGAATTTCTTAAATTCCACCCTTAAATAAATACAGATAATCAAAACGTGCCAGTGCATTAATTCCTTTGATTATTAGATTCGGATTGAAACCATTGCGTTGTAACAAATATCCGACGTTAGCGTCAGAATGGCTTCAAGCTCAATATCTAGCGGATACTTTAATAATATCTATAATAATGTTGCTCTACTTATATCAACACAATACGAATAGGAAACTAGTTTTGAGAGCACTGCTTATTCCGTCCCCGGGGTCTGTATTAAGCGATAACTTAGCTCCTTGTTCTCCCGGGAGGCACTATATTGACTTTGCGTTCATTTACTATCTTTTTGACAGGTAGTTATAAACTTTGTTACAATAAAGACTTTACTGCATACATATATTTTTATAAATCAGCTTCACGCTTGTATCCCGCATATAGCGAGAGTAGGCAGAGGGAGAATAATGTCAATACACTCTGTTCAGCAATTTTCACCGATTTTTTCGAGGAATTGCGTGCTGAGTGGTGGAACTCAATGCCGGGCTTTTAAACTGTTGCGTTACAGTCACACCCTTGTGCTCGTGCTCCACGACGGGCTTAATATTTTTATATTTTATAGCTAATTATATCGATTGAATTCATAAATAATATTTCATTTATGCAATATTAACTACGTAATTACTTATTTCATATAAATGTAAGTCAATAACAATAAATAAAAAAAAATATTGCAATGGAGAATCAAGTATACTCGTACTTACGTATATTGCAGTTTCATGTTATTTACCGCTTAAGCTTAACTCGATACAACAATAACTTTATAAGCTTATCATAGATTCAATTTCATTCTCAATTTTCCCACATATAAGCAGCTAGACAGAAGGAACATTTTTTTTTTCATCTTTACGCTGTATCCCGCATGTAGCAGAGTAGTCAGAGACACTCCGCTCCCTACTTTTCGCTTAGTTCTGGGGGCATTGTGTGTTGAGTAGCGGCATTTAACGCCGCGCGATGACTCGCACCAGAACGAAGAAATTATATTATGCAATATTTAAATTCCTTTCTCCGTCTTGGTTACAGTTACACGCTTGTGCACCTGCGCCACTACTGGCCTCACATATTACATCTTGTTAAGAAATTTCGTCGCTTATTTTCCGTCTAATTTTGGAGATATTACGTTTTAAAAGGCGAAATTAACACCACACTTTATCTTACCACAGAGGAGAAATAAAAATAATTTAAATTTAATCTTTCCGTGTAGGAACTGAACTTTCAACCATCGTCTTTATAGTTAACGTCAAACAGCGCCACGACAGTCTCAAGTTCAGCATAATTTTATAACAAAACTTATTTTAATTTCTATCAACTATATAAATAAAATTTCAATTCCTTAATCATTTCTAAATATGTTAATATTCACCCAATTCAAACATTGTTATAGACGGGCCATCTGTCAGTCGTAATTCCACCAGACATAGCGGACGGCGATGGGTCAGAGGCCGGAGCCCCCGAGGGAGGCTCAGTGGAACTCCGGTGTACCGCAACTGGCGTTCCAGAGCCCACCGTATCTTGGAAGCGTACGGAGGGACGCAACGTCGTGTTTAGAGATGAAGATGGGAGTGAATTGAAAGGTTAGTTATTGCTTTATATTTGGATTTTTTATCATTTGACTTTGGCATTGTTTAAGAGAAAAGTGAGGTTTTGGAGTACGAACCATTCTAAACAGTAGTTTAGAATGGTTTATTTTTTAATTTATAGTTAATAAGTAATATGGCCGAGTTTTAAAATTATTAAAGGCTTTTTATTTATTACCAATTTTAACAAATGTCTAGGTATATACTAAATGATTATCAAATAGATGAGGCTGTCGCGGCGCAGTGGTACAAGCGTGTGATTGTAAATACGGTTGTGCCGTTCGATTTCCGATACTCGATACTTGGGAAATTAATTATTATTTACTATCTATTACTTCACTCGGGTAACAAGGTATACCGCGGCGTTGAGTTCCACAATTCAATACGCAACGCCTCTGAAGTTCAGCAGAAAGTGGAGAACGGAGTGTCCTAACAATAGATTCCTTCTGCATACCGTCCTATAAGCGGGATACAGCATGAAGCTGAAAAAAAATATTTGTGTGTTGCAACTAAACAGTAACTGCTCAAATAGTGCTACTATTCAAAGTTAAAAATATTTTATAACAGATCTAACTAAACGACCGCCTTTAAAAATATCTTAAGGAGCTTAATATTGCGGAGTACATTTATTTTACTATAGAGAAAGAAAAGAGGGTAAAGAAATTTACAATTTTTAACCGTTTATTTATTTTGTTAGGTATAGAGACATCGAGATGATAATATATAATATTGAAACATATTTATGGTTTTATATGAGACTTGTTTTAATTTATTTAAAGTTTTAATTAAAATCAGCTTCACGCTGTATCCCGCACACAGCAGGGTAGGCAGAGGGAACTTAGTGTAAGACACTCCGTTCCCCACTTTCTGCTGAATTCTAGACGCATTGCGTGTTGAGTGGCAGAACTCAATGCCGCGCTTTGTCTCGACTCGAGAGCGAAGAAATGGAAATATAAAATTAAGTAAATATTTCATCTCCTCGAGTCCGGATCGAACCCACAACCAGTCGATTTTACAGTCACACTTTGTGCCGCTGCTCCACGACTGGCCTCAAGTTTTAATTATTTAACTGTAAAATAATATGAGAGGTAATACGATTTTGTATAGATTTGTATGGTTAGGTTTTGTACACACAAAATTATTATTTAACTTTTCGTATCAATACATCTAATAATAGGTAAAAGATAATATATTGGCATTTCAGTGATTTTTTTCAGCTTCACGCTGTATCACGCTTGTAGCGTGTAGAGGGAGCCTAGAGCTTGACACTTTCTACCGAATTTATTTTCCTTTATTATTAAATATTTAATTTCCTCGGGTGAGAATCGAACCAATAATTTGCAAGTCACTCGCTTGTGCTACTGCGCCACGGCCTTTCAGTGATGAGGAAAACAATTAATTATAATAATCAAAGTAGGCAGTTATACAACCACAACGCCATTACAGACGTCACAGTAATTGATTCTTATTATATTTAAAATCGCAGTAATCAATATTCAATACTCAAAAAAATATTCGAGGCACGTTCTCCAGAATATATCACTTTCCTGCTTGTATCGAACGTGACAATATTTGAAAGTGACAGTATATATTCATTAATTTTCTTCACCGAATTCTATTTAGACAGTAATAATCGTAAATTCATATTGAAAGTGGAGTTGTGACACGTCAATTTACTTTCAATTCTATCTGTATCGGGGGATTTCATAAAGTGGTAAAAAAGAAACAAGACTAATTCTGCATTCAAAGCCAGCCCGAAGCGGGAGCAGGTGCTTGCGTGGTTAAAACGTTGGAGTTTTATGGGATTTATTAAGATATCGCTTTAAGATATTGAAAAGAATGGTTGTGATATAAAATAAAAGAAAATACTGTTTTACGAAAACTGACAGACTATTTATATGAACGCTGATCGAGAATGTATATAAATGAATAATGAATAATAAATAATGAATGTATGTATGTAAGTGAATGCCTCTAGAATTCGGCGAAAAATTAAGAACGGATTCCTAACACTAGATTCCCGCTGCTTACCCTGTTATATGCGGGATACAGCGTGAAGCTGATCGAGAAAGTCCATAACATAATAATAAAAAAAAATACCTTTTCTATTCGTTCAGAATTTGCCAAGAATTTAATTCAAAAGTTAGTGTCCTCTGACGTCGTGATTGATATTCATTTCCTTAGAAAAGAAACGCTCCCAAAGAACTCAATTACAGCTTAAACAAAGTGATGTAACAATCGGGGTTTCGGTCAGGAAATTAAATGGCACGGCTAAGTGAAAATCGGCTCGAGTTGTTATCTTTTATAGTTGTAACAGCATTCCCACCCTAGAATAAGAGGTGAAAAGACAAGAGTATGAACCGATTACGGCCTCGCTTGTACGAGCACATACGCGCGTTCTCGTTTTAATAGTATTTATGTGAAATTGAAATTTATGCTTTACCCACCTGAAGTTAGAGTGCAAATTGGATTGGTGTTTTTGTGTATTTAAAACCTTCCAGAGCGACCGTTTTGCAAATTTGACCCGTTTTATTTAAGCCATTAAGCGTAAACAAAAGACTCGCGGTCGTGGGTAAACAGAGGGTGTACGTAATAGTTGCAGGGTGGGGGCGCGTTGCCTTAGTATTAATTGGACATGTTATACACGCTTCGACAAATAAGGATTGCCGCCCAAACGGCGCGGCGGTCGGTTTCCTTGTGTTCCATTTCTTTGTTAGTATTTAACAAGCAAACCGTTGACGCTTATAATTAAGTTAGTATTTGTATATGGATATATTATACAGAAATGATAATTTATTATTAAGATTTTTTTTTGGGATGTTTTGTGATTAAAAATCGTTTGTAATATTAAAAAACAACTCAAGTTAGTGACCAAAACGCAGCTTTGCCTGCTTAAATTTAAAACTATAACTAGCTTTACCTTTTATCCCTGCGGGGTAGTCAGAGAGAACGGAGCGGCAAACGCTACGGTCTCTATATACCTCTTTCGCTTCGTCCACTGTCATCAACCTCTTCATACATGCCATCTGAGGGGTCCTCATGCTTTTTACGTGACCTTCGTCCAGTGTGTTTGATACTGTATTTTCGAAGGTCAACCGAGGTCTCCCCTACGTCTCTTACTCACTTTTCCGTCATAAATCTTTTTTGCAATTCTTTCATCACTCATTCGTTCGATGTGCCCAAACCAGCTGAGCACGTTCTTCATTCAACTTAAATTTATGCTTAAATCTATTGTATAGTCAAATTATATATATTTTTTACTTAAACTAGCCTTAATGTGTTATTTTGGTGTATAAGCTATATAAATGTAAAGTTTAATCTAAATTCGTTCGGTAGTTTTTGCGTGAAAACGGAACAAACATCCATCCATCGTCATAAACTTTCACGTTTGTGTGTATAGTAGGATTAAATACTACTTCGAATATAACTGTTTTCAGAGTTACATTCGTAAATTATTTTACATGAAATATCTATAATATAATATATAGAGATTAACCACTTACACAATATTACTACAAGAATATAAAAAACATTTTAGGCTTTTATTTATTTTTATATCATTCAATTTAAAACAAGAGGTATAGCGCTATGTGTTCCGTTATGGACTTTCTTTATGAAAAATTTAACACAGTATAAATTAAGTACTACCAACAAAACATTAGACACGCTGTGTCCCGGGTAGCCAGAGGGTACCTGGGAACCTAGTGCTTAGACATTTAGCTCTCATTAACACTTCTCTCCCCTCTTTTCATTAATACTTTCCACCAAATTCTGGAACTTAACGCCGCGCTTTTCCTCGACGACAGACCGAAGACCGACCGAATTCGTATTCATACATTTCCTAAAAAACATTATCAATATGTGTCACAGGGATACACTTAAACGACACATAATTAATCACACCGAGAGACGTGTGTGATTAGTTAATTACAATTAGTTATCTCCAACGCGAACGCGACGGTGTTGGGCGGACGTCGGCGTCGAGTTAATTAACTTAGATATTACGAAACGTCACAAAGCGTTCGTATATGTAATTATTTTGTGGACTCTGTGTGTACGCGAATTTAAGTTGAAGTAAACTTTGAAATTACTGTTAATATAGTGATTGGGACTATATGTTGTATTTTGTTAATCTATACATGACGTATAGACGGCGTTGAGTTCCGCTACTCAACACGCAATGCTTCGAGAATTCGACGGAAAGTGAGGAACGAGGGTTCATCGGAAAGTGAGGAACACAAGGTTATTGGGTTTCGTCTATCGAAAATTGTTATAGTCAAACCTCGAAACTCCGGTGATACTAGGTTTGACTAGTACGAGTCAGGTCACGAGTCTGATTTAAGGCTTTTGTCATAGTCTTAACAAGTGATTTTTTCGGCGGTTGCCTTAAGAATTTTGTTTATTTTAATAATATATTTTATTGTTGTAAATAAAATAAAATTAATAATGGGGCCAGTCGTGGCGCAACGGCACAAAGTGTAACTGTGAAACCGACTGGTCGTGGGTTCGATTCCCACTCGAGAAAATGAAATATTTATTTAGATTTATATTTCCATTTCTTCGCTCTGGAGTCGAGGCAAAGTGCTGTGTTGAGTTCTGCGTCCAGAATTCGGCAGAAAATAGGAAACAGAGTGTCTTAACACTAGGTTCCCTCTGTCTGACCTGTTGTGTGCGGGATACAGCGTGAAGCTGATTTATTTGATTTATTTTTAAATAAAATAAAAATAAAATCTTTATTCTATATCTCGCATATATTATTTGTATTTTGAAATTCAAAAAATGATCACGGCTACAGATTTGGGGGTTTTTAAATACAGGTTAGATTAATTTACTTATTTTTAAGTTAAAATAAATTCTAACATAACCTTCCTTGCACTTAAAACCACTAGGATCATTAGAAACAGAAAGTAATTTAGATTAGTAAATAAATAATTGTATAGTTCAAACGGACGAAGCGAGCGAGCGGGTCGCTAGTTTGGAATAAAAGGATTGTTATTTAATTAAATTTTGTTACGAATATATATTTATTTTAACATTTTTAGTTTTTCGCGTAACGTAAACTTTATAAAAAATATTTTGTTTCGTAAAATATGAATTGAAATGATAGATAAATACGACATCTAGTTTAAAAACATTCAGCTATTACTCCTATTTTCATAAAAGATTATTATAAAACCAAACCTTTACGAACGTAAAAATAAAATGTACTAATACATTATACACTTATTTAAATATATATATATATATATATATATATATATATATATATATATATATATATATGCATTTTTAGTTTTTCCTGTAAATATGCATAGCGAGACTAGTGTTAAGACAGTACGTTTCTTACTTTTTTTTTATGGACTTCTTACTTTTTTATGATATATTATTTTATTTTGTGTTCGGTGGGGAAACTTAAGGCCACGGTTTGTCTTAACAGAGTGTGGAGGTGTATAGGATTTAATATTGACTATTATGTTTCCTAGGAATGTGTATATTATTTTTACTTTAGGTCAAGGCCACTAACAATTACATTCAAAGTTTAGCATCGCCACAACGATCTCCTAACTATTAAAAAAATGTAAGAGAACTAAGATATAGTCCTTCCCATTATAAAATTGGAAAACAATTAGCTCGTGAGTAATAATTACGGTACATGGCTAAAGCCTGGACGAATCTACTAACAAGTTGCCAACGACGTGTACCGTTCAAACTTTATAACCCGTTAATAAAACACAATTCCGTGCAGGCGCTTTTGATATAACGACATACAAATATACAACATATGGATTCTTATTATTTTCACCATAAAGGCCATTTTGCCGCAAAAATATACCAAATCTTTCGTCAAATGTACGCAACGCAGTATTTTACGTCTTCGCCCGAGATTTAGGATCGTGGGTCGTATGCCATAATAAAGTTATAAATTGTTACCATTTAAATTTAATTTGACAGTCAACGCTAAACGCCGAATGCCGGGGCAATGTTTTGATTAAACTACGCCGGATTAGCAATGCTTAATTAAGAGCAACTTGGTGAATTCACGAAATTTTGTTTCGAAATGCCTCATGCCATTTGCGTTGGTTTATATTACACTAAAATTGATAAATATATGCTGAACAGGTGGTGAAATTTAATTTTTGTTCCATTTAGGGGACGTCGTGACGCAGGGGCACAAGGTGTGATTGTAACGCGATGGTTGTGTGTTCGATTCCCAGTCGCGGTAGTGAAATATTTTATATTTATAATTCCTCGCTTTAGTAACGAAGCAAAATAAGACGTTGGGTTCCGCCATAAGCAATGCCTGGAGAAATCGGCGGAAAGTGGGAAACGAAAGTATCTTAATGGGAACGGAGTGCTTTAAGAATAGATTCCAACATTGTGATGCAGGGCACAAGGTATGGCTGTAACGCCATGATTTTGTATTCAATCTCCGCTCGAATGCCGTGATGAATGAATATTTTCTTTTAATTTAAAATAAAAATTTAATATTTTTACTTCGCTCTGGCACCAAGGCAAGACCTCGGCGTTGAGTTCCGCCACTCAACACGCAATGCTTCGGAAATCCATTCTTATTCCTAATTTCCTCCGGGTTTGCATATAATTTTCTTATTTTCTCTGGCCTGGTCCTGGCTAGGACATCGGTTACATATGGTTAATGCTACAAAAATCTCTAATATTTTCAATGTTACAAACTTTCCGATTTGTGTTGCAAAATATTCTTACATAGATTACAAAAGCCTAATACTCTTATTCTTACTTTTTATATGAGCAAATTAAACTATTTCAACATGTTTTTAATTGTGTAGACACGTCGATTGTAGCTCCTTTGTAAGTACCTGGTACATATTACGAGTGTATGAAAGAAGAAATTTCTTTTAATTAAAAGGTGCGCTATTCCGGTGTATGTTAGGTTTTAATCAGAAATACAATACATTTTTAATAAAAAGTCAGTATCGTGTAAATATTATTTTTCCTGTGTGTAGTTATAAAAAGTTGTTATAGAATATATCTATTTATATTATACATATTATGCGGACGCGGAAAGTGAAAAACGTAATGATTGTGAGCTTGATTTTTACTAGAGGGAATGTTTGAGGCCATTCGTGGCGCAGCGGCACGAAGTGTGACTGTAAAACCGACTGGTTGTGGGTTCGATCCCCACTCGAGGAGATGAAATATTTACTTAAATTTATATTTCCATTTCTTCGCTCTGGTGTCGAGTTGAGTTCTGCCACTCAACACGCAATGCCTCTAGAATTCGGCAGAAAGTGGGGAACGGAGTGTCTTACCACTAGGTTCCCTCTGCCTACCCTGCTGTGTGTGGGATACAGCGTGAAGCTTTAGACATAATAAGGCCTTTAGACATAATTTTTTTTAAAGCTTGCGCCAAACACCTGTTTTTTTTTAACTTTATAATTTTTTTTAGCTTCACGCATGTATCCCGCACATAGCAGTTAGGGAACCTTGGAATCTAGCCTTAAAACACTCCGTTCCCATTAAGTGTTTCCATTTTTTCCCACTTTACGCCAAATTCTCACGGCATTGCTTATGACGGAAGTAAACGCCATATTTTGCTTCGTTACTAAAGCGAGGAATTGAAAATATTAAATATCGTCGCGTTTACAGTCGCACACTTATGCCCCTGTGTCACGACGTCGTCATCTTATAAAGTTTATGACTTTATACGACGAAAATATTTCTGCTACTTTTGAATATATCCTGAATCTATTTAAACTTAACTTAACTTAGCTTCACGCTTTATCCCTAGCGGGGTAGTCAGAGAGAACGGAGTGGTAAGCTCTCTCTCTATTTAAAAATGAGGTATAAATTAAAAAGATCAGTAAAATGAAATAAAAAATAAATCTAAATCAATCCACTATATTTGGATTCGATATTTTTCTGTTAAATTAGCTTCACGCTGTATCCCGCACACAGCAGGGTAGGCAGAGGGAACCTAGTGTTAAGACACTCCGTTCCCCACTTTCTGCCGAATTCTGGAGGCATTGCGTGTTGAGTGGCAGAACTCAACGCCGCGCTTAACCTCGACACCAGAGCGAAGAAATGGAAATATAAATTTAAGTAAATATTTCATCTCCTCGAGTGGGGATCGAACCCACAACCAGTCGATTTTGCAGTCACACCTCGTGCCGCTGCGCCACGACCGGCCTTTTTATTTAATTTTAATTTATATTTTTCTGTACTGTACCTTTTAAAGAAAAAGGAAGGTCTAGGGTTCCTTTTTGAAATCACTTTGTTGTCCGTCTGTCTGTCTGTCTGTCAAGGGCCTTTATCTCCGGAACACTCGGAGATATTGAGTTCTTCGATTCTTCTTTTTGAGAGAAATTCAAGCCATATACTCAAATCTACGGTCCCTTAAATTTCTGAAAAACTCGTATTTTCTACATCTACTTAAAAAAATATATGAAAAGGCTTAGGCTAAGCTAAGCTTAAATTTCAGAAAAAGCTCGAGACCTCCAATTTTTATACGAAACCCTCGGTAGACAAGCCTGATTCGCGCTTGTCCGGTTTTTTTAAATATATTTTTTAGCTTCTGTTACGTATATTTAGTAGTTAATGTGCTTTCCCACACATTTAAATAAAATTACGTCTGTTCCATGAGAGCCCTGTTAAATATTTATTATATTTTAAATTTTATATTTTGCTTTTATAGCGGCAACAGATAGGTCATCTGTGAAATTTCAAATACCTAACTATCACAGTTGGGTAGAGGTATATTATGATTATTACTAGAAATTATATGAAACACATAGTACCTGCCTATAAAATTTGAGGGTTTTCGTGATATTCTATTATCAGATTCTGATTTGGTGGCAATAGGAGCTATAGTAAAATACGCCGTTGCAAATAAAATAATATTTTTTAAAAACAGTCCAAAAATTTCGGAGAAAAAAAAAATTAACTAATATAGAACCTTATCCTTTTCAAAAAAGAAATCGATTAACAAAATAGCTGAAACGTTTAGCCCGGATATAATTTTTTAACAACGTTAAAACGTCCACAGTAATATAATTACCGATCCACCAACATGGTATCCTGTGTGCAAAAGCTAACGTTCATAATTGACTTATTCATCGTAGCTCGTTTTCGTTACAAATAGATTGCCTAGACTTCTATTTATGATATATTTTGTAGGAAAACTTTGTTTAATTGTTCGTGTTGTTAACAGAAATATTAACATATTTGTATTTTATATTTGTTATTTTTAGTAATTATTATTTCTAGTTTTACTCTCTGTCTATATGTTTAATGTTAATATGTTGTTTATTGATCTCACAAATAAAAGTTCAATGTATGTTTAAAATTTTCTATTTTTCACAATTTATCTAAGGAGAGAGCAGAGGAAGCTGGTAGTATAATGTTCTTCATTTCCGGATATTTAAAGAATTTGGGCTTTGCAATCTATAACAGCGTTCCATGTCGTAACAGACCTAGGAAACATTTCTGTAAGAAATATAAATGTTTCCCGTTGTAGAATTTGTATCTGATACCTTCACATTCAATCAGATAAGAAATGTCTATATCGAATAAATTTAATTAATGTTAAAATTTTATAAAAGACTACTAAGTTTTATAGTTTATTTTTTAGTTTTTACTATATATACTATTTTAATCTCTATGATATCAAAAAATGACGATTTTTCATGTAAAATATTATATAAATGAAATACAGCGGGAAAATATCGCTTCTGGCTATCACTTTTAAAATCACAAAATATTATTTGCACGTTTAGATTACTTTTACGATCCGAAAAAAATATCTAAAATACTTACAAATACGTTGAATCATAATTTTATTTTAATATCCAATACAAATCGATCGGTCGTTGCGGTCAGTATCAGCATTGGGTATCAAAAGGCTCGTATAAGTGAATTACCCTCGGATAGTTTACATCTGGCGAACATCGGTTTGGCAACGCCTCACCGTTGTTGGCGCTTTGCGCTAACGTGGTTTTTCCTTTATGGATTGCCCTTGCATAAATAATGGATAATTGTTAAATGTGTTAATTATTATTATATGATATATAAAATTCATAGCGTGTGTCGTCTTTTATTACTTACTTTTTTATTTTTTAATTTATTTTTAGGGTTTATACTTCAATGCAATAGAACCTATAGGGTACTTCCCATGGGCCTACATGGTAGTGAAAACTTACAATACAATTAAAGGAAAACATTCTAAATGTGATAATTTATAGATTTTCATAGAAAAAAATCATAAGAAACTTTTATGTGTAGATTATTTAACAGAATACACACCCGTAAACTTAAGTTTTTCCAGTTTTATAAATTGTACTGTCGTCCCACGTGTGGACGAGTCTGACTCGCACTTAGCCGGTTTTTTTAATAAAGATAATAATATATATTTAAGAATCTATTTATTATAATCATTTGAATTTGCGATTCGTTTTATTAAAATGTATACATTACTATATTACTTAAATTGTATACATATCGTAGAAATATAACTGATCGTTTTGTATAAATGGAAAATATATGAGAAAAAATATTGGTCGGGGTTAGTGTGTAAGCTCGAGTATAAATGCAATAAATCTCAAAAATGAAAAAGTTAGTTAGCTGATTTATTTTTTTTATTTTAATAAAAAAGTTCCATCATAGTTTTTAATTTATTGATATTGTCTTTAAAATGATAATGTTATTAGAACACGAAAGTAACTCAGATTAGTCAATAAATGATTGTGTTCTTTAAGCCGCAAGCGGGTAACTAGTATCTAATTATTTTTTTTATTAGCTTCACGCTGTATCCCGCACACATCAGGGTAGGCAGACAGACCCTAGTGTTAAGGCACTCCGTTATCCACTTTTTGCCGAATTATGGAGGCATTGCGTGTTGAGTGGCAAAACTCAACGCCGCGCTTTGCCTCGACACCAAAGCGAAGAAATGGAAATATAAATTTAAGTAAATATTTCATCTCCTCGAGTGGGGATCGAACCCACAACCAGTCGATTTACAGTCACACTTTGTGCCCCTGCGCCACTACCAGCCTCAATCTATCTAATTAATATTTTTCAATAATTATGTATATAAAAAAAAACTTAACTTATATAATGTGATAACAAAAAAATAAGATATTACAGAAGAGTTATTTATATTTCACTAACAATTTTATATTATTTTAAATTTTTCATTTGTAAGCTACTTTTAAAGTTCAGAGTGTGATTAATCTTTATAATCTCAAGCGAAACTAAGATTTACGAAGACTCAGAAGACGAATCTTAAGTGAAATTCAACTACTTATACAAAATATTTAGTTTACTGTGGTGAAGTATTAAGCTTTTCATATATTATTTTAGTTGCAACATTTTATTTGTGCATTTCAATTTAAATCTCCTTCGTGTGTTCTCGATAAAACGTATAGACATGTGATTTGTGCTCAAATGTCACGCTTCGAACCTATTACGACAGAACAGAGCGATATTTAAGTATATTTCTATATTTTTAGGGTTCCGTACCCCAAAAGGAAAAAAACAGAACCCGTATAGGATCACTTTGTTTATCTATCAAGAGCAGTTATCTCGAGATTACAATGATTTATCTCGTGAGATAACTATCTTAACATTCTTAACTTATTTACAAATCTGTTATTAAATTCAGAGCCAAAGAAATACAGGATTTTGGTACATAAAAAATTCATTAAGGCAATTCGCCCGATCTTTATGTCGCTCTATATCGAATATCAAAACACTACGGTAATTAGCTCTTATATAGTTCGCGTCTCGCCGATATTACTTTAGCATCGCTTCGCTGTTGATGCTATTTATTAGCAAGTTAAAGTTTTAGTTGATCCCAAATATGTTAGTTCACTTGTTTTATATATTGTAGAAATAGCGTCGTGGCGCAGGGGCACAAAGTGTGACTGTAAAACCGACTGGTTGTGGATTCGATCCCTACTCGAGGAAGTGAAATATTAGGTGAAACATTTATATTTTCATTTCTTCGCTCTGGTGTCAAGGCAAAGCGCGGCGATGAGTTCCGCCACTCAACGCAATGCCTCCAGAACTCGGCGGAAAGTAGGGAACGGAGTGTCTTAACACCAGGTTTCCTCTGCCTACCCTGCTGTGTGCGGGATCACTGTGAAGCTGATTTAATTATTGATTTTTTAGTAAGTTACTGATAAAAAAATGACTTTATTTTTATATTTTATACATATTTTCATTTATGTCGGTTAATTTTAATATCTCACACACATATTTTACTTTATTTGATTTTCCATAATAGATATTCCATATATGTTTTTGTTGTGAATGTACATTTATCGATAGCGATAATAGAAAGTAACGCTACATTTTTTATAACCCTAATATCTTGTTGTTTCCGTTAGCATGATATACCATCGATACATCCGTTTAATATCAGCATACAATGACTGCCTGGTATTTATTAGAATTTTGAATATTTGTATTAATTGTTAACTTTTTTTTAAATAAAAAAACCCGATCCCATACTCTCATATTCATAATATATTTATAAAAATATTATAATATATATATATCTTAATTATTAAAATTACTGCAGGGTATGCAGAGGGAACATACGATTAGTGTTAAGACACTCCGTTCCCCGCTTTCTGCCGAACTCTGAAGGCATTTCGTGTTGAGTGGCAGAACTCAACGCCGCTTCTAAAATAAGTTCTTAAATAATTGTATTACATTCTACATTTACAAATAACCTACTCACAAAGCAGGCTTATGATGGAAATGTACGCAATTTTTAATCCCAACATATGGTAATTATATTTGCAATTAATTTTGCAGTGTGATTACAAGTAATAAATAACCGTCACAGGTGGTGGTGATACCGTTACTCACTTTAGTACCAGAATTTATTCACCATTTATTTAGCTCGTTCAGGATGCTTATTTTCCTTTCTCTTTTCATTTCCAAAAATTTAGTATTATCATAGAAAAAATATTTCCAATTGGTAATGGATATTTATGTATATACTAACGAAAACATGGGGGTTCGCCAGCTTATAATTATTATTACTAAATCTTTAGCTATTTTTTCATTTATTTGCTTCAATGGGATCTCTAAAGAAATGGAAAAATTTCCTGCCAATCAGAACAAAAAATATTATTAACAACTTCCCTCCTTTTCCTATTATTGTCTATGCCGACATTTGTTACATCGACTTATCACAAGAACATCTAGATAAGCTTGAGCGTCTACAAAATCTCTGCATCAGATATATATTTGGGCTGAAAAAAATCGATCATATATCAGCTTTTCGTGATAAGCTTCCATGGCTAACAGTCCGGCATCGTCGATATTTATTATTTATTTAACATGTATAATTTTTATGTGTACCTTTTTGTACTATACGTATCATCTACGTCTATGTACATCCATCTTCATAAACGTTTACATTTATAAAATTCGTAAGAAAATTCCTCGTTTTCATCTACTGCATAGCCCTAGTGGTCAAAAAGGAACAACTGATTTATTTGTACTATATAACATGTTCTTGCTCGAGATATCTCTGACTGCAGGTACGGTGGGTAGAATAGAAAAGAAGCCGTGGCGCTGGTGCACAAGCGTGTGACTGTAAGCGCGATAGGTTATGGGTTGTCCAATTTCCACTCGAGGATATGTTATATTAAATATTTTCATTTGTTCGCTTTGGTGTCGTGACAGAATGCCTCCAGAATTCGGCGGAAAGTGGAGAACGGAGTGTCTTAACACTAGGTTTCTTCTGCCTACCTTGCTGTGTGCGAGATACAGCGTGAAGCTGATTTTATTTAATTTTTAAAAATATTTTTCAATTTGAACCAGTACTTTAAGCTATTAGAGCGTTTAACGAAACAAACATATCAGTTTTATAACATAAAAATCAATATTCAAATACATTCAATTGCAATGAAATGTGTAAATTGCAAATTTAATTTTCAGCATCAGTTAACACAATTTATTCTTATTAAGCTTGTTTTTACGATTTCGGATAAAATTAAATAAAAATGTTTTGTATGTGTCTGCATTTTATAACGTTGTACACATTAAATTTTTTTTTTTGTCATTCCAATTAAGGGAAACGGAACCAGAACAGGAAGGAACAAAAATGTCTTAAAGGAAACAGTGTCTTAACATTAGTTTCCCAGGTTCAGCTGCTTACCCAGACATGTACAGCGTAAAGCTAAAAAACAAGCGTGAGAAGGGCTTCTGAGGGTTCTGTAAAAATGAGGTCTTGAGCTCGAGCTCACTTAAACTAGTACTAGGCTTTAATACCAATTTAAGGCTATTATTTTTTCTAATGTTTGTTTTACCTTGATAGTCGACTGTCACGTAAGACGCAAAATCCTAAAGGAATCGACCATTGTAAATTCAAACCGCTTATTTGTAAGCAGCCAACTATGATTGCATATTAAAAAGGTTTCTTCGTGCCCTATTTAAAAAAACCGGTTAAGTACAAGTCGGACTCGCACACCGGGGCTTCCGTACCAATTTCAGGATTGTAATCTCTATATATAATAAGACAGTAAAAATATTTTTTCTGTACATTTAATAATTTTGACTGAAATGGATAGAGGGACACTTAAAAAGACTAATAGAAAGCAAAAAGATTTTTTTTGAATTTCTTGTCTGTCTGTCTGTCTGTCTGTCTGTCGACATATTGTTGTCCGCATTTTTCTCTGAAACTACTGAACCGATTTACTTGAAAATTTCACCAATTGCTTTGTTTTAACTCAATTTAGGTTCTAAAGTTTGGTTCATCAAAATCGGTTCATTAAAAAAAAAGTTATCGTCATTTGAATGAACTCAAGGCATTAGCTTGCCAGCGAATGTTATATAGAAATCGCGCTGGTATGACCCTGGCTAAAGAATGACGTTCGAAACGTTAATTTAAACTTTATATTTGTTTGTCATTCTATTATAGGGTGTGAGGCCAGTCGTGGCGCAGCGGCACGAGGTGTGACTGCAAAACCGACTGGTTGTGGGTTCGATCCCCACTCGAGGAGATGAAATATTTACTTAAATTTATATTTCCATTTCTTCGCTCTGGTGTCGAGGTTAAGCGCGGCGTTGAGTTCTGCCACTCAACAAGCAATGCCTCCAGAATTCGGCAGAAAGTGGGGAACGGAGTGTCTTAACACTAGGTTCCCTCTGCCTACCCTGCTATGTGCGGGATACAGCGTGAAGCTGATTTATTTATTTTAAGTAAACAAAATTGAATTGTTAGTAGAGATTACCTTCATAAATCATAACAGTGAAGTTTAAATCGTAATTAATTCAACACAGAGATAAAGAACGATTTGATCTTCAAAGAAATATCAAGTAAATACATAGATTTTTCGGTTCGTTCGTTCGTTTGAAATAAATCTATATAAAAATGCCTAAAAACATCCTTTCTACGTGTACTGTGTAATAACTATATATTTACCAATTATTCATTTATCTAATAATATGCAAACAGGAGTTAATATGCAAACATTACAGTTATTTTACAAAGAATATTATGAATCCTTAACCAAATCAATAATTTTACATTTAAGGCTGTTTCTGAAGCAGTACATTAAATTATTAAGTGACGTCAGCACATTTAACAGAGCGTTAAAAAACATAACATAGGTAAAAAGAACGTAATGTTACAAATATATATATATATATATATATATATATATATATATATATATATATATATATATATATATATATATATATATATATATATATATATATATATATATATATATATATAATAAATAATTAGCTTTATGTATATTTTATGAATATCAAATATCGACATTGGTCATATTTTTTAGTTCGAAACAATCAAAAATTCTTACAGAAGTTACGATAATGTCGTAAAAAAATCATAATAGAATATTACAGATTAAAGTAACAAAAAATCATATTAGAAGTCATTATAGTTGTCTTTATATTATATATGTTGTTGTATGTTGTCTTTATATTTGTTTGTCATTCTATTATAGAGTGTGAGGCCAGTCGTGGCGCAGCGGCACGAGGTGTGACTGCAAAACCGACTGGTGTGGGTTCGATCCCCACTCGAGGAGATGAAATATTTACTTAAATTTATATTTCCATTTCTTCGCTCTGGTGTCAAGGTTAAGCGCGGCGTTGAGTTCTGCCACTCAACACGCAATGCCTCCAGAATTCGGCAGAAAGTGGGGAACGGAGTGTCTTAACACTAGGTTCCCTCTGCCTACTCTGTTGTGTGCGGAATACAGCGTGAAGCTGATTTATTTATTTATTTTATGATAGTTGTCAATCAATTCTGCTTATTAAATAATCATGTATTTTAAGCGGGCGAAGCCGTGGGCGGGCCGCTAGTTGGAAATATATCTAACAAAAAATAACAAACTTAAGTTTGAGTGCACTAATTTTGTATGGAATTAACTACAAATATAGGCTTGTAATTATATGTTTCTATGAAATATCTATAATTTTTCACTTTTCGGTTTTTTTTTCTTTTTTTGTATTGTAAGTTTTCACGATATGCCAAATTTCATGCTTCCCTGAAAATTCTGTGAAATTTGATAATCTGAGAGCTGAGTTATTAGTGATTTGGTAAAAGAGGTTAAGTTCACAGCATAATCATCTTCTATAAAATTTTATTAATTACTGGGAAAAATCCATGAAAAAAGTAGCAGTCGTTGAAAATGAACAAACGAACGGGAAAGAAGAAGAAGACTCAAAATGTTTCGAAACGAACGAAGGGAGTGAAGCGAAAAAATACAAAAATCATTAGACAGGGTGTCAATCGGCTGTCACATCTGTCATTTAAAATATGGTTGATTTTAATCAATTGAAATTAATTTCTTTTGTTTTCTTAGTAATTAAATATGTTCTTTATTTATACTGTAATTTTATGCCCTAATAAGTGCGTTAAAATAATTAATTAAAATGGGCAAATATTTTATTTTCGTAGTACTGTAATCGATAATTTATATCGATTAATTATCTTAAATTATTTTTCTCATTTATCTCGGCTTCCAGATTGTCAATTGTGCTGTTATTGTAATTCTAAATTTTAAAACTCTTTACATTTGGGCCCAAGATTATCCGTCTCCTTTCAGCTTGATATATTGAGATATATATGGTCTTGACAGATAAACAGGTAGACAACTAAGTTTTACCTTTTGAAGTATGAAACTTTAAAAAAAATCAGCTTCACGCTGTATCCAGCATACAGCAGGGTAGGCAGAGGGAACCTAGTTTTAAGACACAAAAATACTAAATAATATCTATTGATAATACCTCCAATAATTTATATTTATCTAAATTAGTATTTTTGGTTATTACCGAATTAGATTTTTGTAATATTACAAAAAAAATATTCGGTTAAGTTAATTTAGTTGTATAATATAACAAAATCAAGGTCTTGGTCAAAATAATTGAAATAAATTACTGCGAAATTATTTATTTGTGATTCGTTCTTTTCTTGATTCTATATTTCTGGTAATTATATTATATATTCTTAACGTGACTGGTTGTGGGTTTGATCCCCACTCGAGGAAATTATATATTTATTTAAGTTTATATTTCTTCGCTTTGGTGTCGAAGAGTTCCGTCATTTAACTTGCAATGCCTTCAGGATTCGACGTAAAATGGGGAACGGAGTGTCTTAACACTATGTTCCCTCTGCCTACCCTTTTGTGTGCGGGATACAGCGTGAAGCTGATTCTGATTTATTTTTTCTTTATTGCACTTATATAGACATATAACAAATACAAAATTAAAAGGTTAGTTAACAAAGGTTTACATTAAAACCCTTAAGGTTCAATATTATAAACACAAAAATTGCATTGTATGAACCAATATAACATATAGCTAAATATATTAAAATGTAAGAAAATGTACTACTCTTGAGCCAGAATACATATGTATATTTAAATAAATCCATTAATCTATTCTTAGTAATGGACAACTACGTGGGCACAACGTTGTCGCTGAAAAGCCTGAAGAGGACCGATATGGGCACTTACCTTTGTATTGCTGCGAACGGGATCCCGCCGACGAAGAGCAGACGCTACGAAGTTTCCGTATATTGTACGTATTGTTATTTTAACACATTAAAAGGAAAAAAATATTGTGCAGAAATTGTTCCATATTTTCATTTCCTCGCCCTGATAACAAGGCAAAGCTAAATCAAGTTGTCTTTTATTCATTATTGCTTTGTTTATTATATATTATTAGTCAACAAGCATTTATCATTCTCTTTTTCGAGACATTGTGTGTTGAGTGGCGGAACTCTGTGTGACTGGAAAATCGACTGATTGTGGGTTCGATCCTCCCTCGAGGAAATTAAAAAAGTATTTACATTTATATTTTCATTTCTTCGCTCTGGTGTCGAGACAAAGCGCGGCGTTGAGTTCCGTCACTCAACACGCAATGCTAGGTTCCCTCTGCCTACCCTGCTGTTTGCGGGATACAGCGTGAAGAAATGAAAATATTAAATATTTCATTCCTCGAGTGGGAATCGAACTCACAACTGACACTTTTTGTTTACAATCACACCATCGTGTCACCGAGCCACACCGGCTTCAAATGTATATGAAAAATATTTTATTTATTTGTTATGATGCATGTATTCTTTGTTCGACCTAGTTGCGCCGATAGTGCAAGTAGTAAGCTTGATTGTGTGGCGCTCTTCGGACATGCAAGTCACTTTGCAGTGCTACGTGGAAGCGTCGCCGAAGTCACTCACTATGTGGCAGCGAGGGAAATCGCAATCCGGTAAAGGCTTTTATTCTTTTTTTTAAATAATTTACATATGTATGTAAATTATAAAAAATATGAGGCTAGTCGTGGCGTGGCACGAAGTGTGACTGTAATCGAATGGTTGTGGGTTCGATCCCCATTCGAGGAAATCGAGGTGATCTGGAGTTGAGGCAAAGCACGGCGTTGAGTTTCGCCACTCAAGATGCAATGCTTCCAGAACTCGGCGGAAAGTGGGAAACGGAGTGTCTTAACACTAGGTTCTCTCTGCCTACCATACTCTGTACGGGATACAGCGTGAAGATGATTTTATTTACGTATGTATGTATGTACGCGATATGATTTTTTTGAAGTGTGTGTAATAAAAATGTTACGGTAAACCAAATTTTAATAATTCTTGAATGAGGTCATTGAATTTTACTGTGTTTGTAGGTCGCAGATATGTGATCCCTTGTGATTTATAAGTACATATCTGCTCAAACTTATTTAACGAAATTGAAATTTATAAAAATATATATAAATTATTGAAATAAATAAAAAAATGTAGCTTAAAATAGAATTTTACTCTTTTTTTATCTATTTTTATTTATGATCGACAATGGCAATCTGACATAAAAGAATATTTATAAACTGGTTTTGGTATCACTATTCAATATTTTATACCACTTTGTACACCCTTACATATGCACATATAGGGGAGAGGGGGGCACATTCGAACGATTTTTAAACTTTGTGTCATATCTAAAAATTCTACAGTTTTTAACTTCTTTACTATTTCACAATGCTTAGTCCAACTATTGTGCCACAAAATCGTAGCATCATATGTAGAAAAATATATAAGTTAAAGGCGCAATATCAACTTTAGTAGCAGTAGTCAAATGTTCAAAGTTGCCCCCCTTCCGGGGTAGCTTTGAACATATATGGGCAGTTTTGAACTAACATCGAATTCAATGAAATTAAAAGGCTTTTAAGTTATTTTATCAATAAACTTAACATTAGAAACGATGGAGATCAAATTTCAGTACCATGTTAACTTAAAAAAAATATACCTAGTTTAATATTGCGATTGTACTAGTACTAGTGTTAAATAACATTAATATTATTAATAGACTTTAAAAAACTTTAATAAAACAAAAAAGTAGCTTTGGCTTCGTAGAAGTAATTAACATTATGGGATCAATTATAGAATAAATCTATCAGCTTCACTCTGTATCCCGCACACGGTAGGGTAGGCAGAGGGAATCTAGTGTTAAGACATTCCGTTCCCCACTTTCTGCCGAATTCTGGAGGCATTGCGTGTTGAGTGGCAGAACTCAACGCCGCGCTTAACCTCGATACCAGAGCGAAGAAATGGAAATACAAATTTAAATAAATATTTCATCTCCTCGAGCGGGGATCGAACCAACAACCAGTCGGTTTTATAGTCACACCGCGTGCCGCTGCGCCACGACTGGCCTCACAGAATAAATCTAATATTATGAAAATAAAACAAAATATTTTTTAAATAAATAGCTTACTACCCTAATTTGAACTTAGAAACATTAAATTTAAAGGAAAACATTAATGTAGTACGTGACGTAACCAGCAACTGAAATTGGGGGAAGTAGTCTACGTAAGAAATAAAAATCAGCTTCACGTTTTATCCCGCACACAGCACGGTAGGCAGAGGGAACCTAGTGTTAAGACACTACGTTCCCCACTTTTTGCCGTATTCTGGAAGCATTGTGTGTTGAGTGGCAGAGCTCCGCGCTTAGCCTCGACATCAGAACGAAGAAATGGAAATATAAATTTAAGTAAATATTTCATCTTCTTGAGTGGGGATTGAACCCACAACCAGTCGGTTTTACAGTCACACTTCGTGCCGCTGCGCCACTTTCGCAGTATTTTTTTACATATAATAATATTCAAAACTGCCCCCTTTATTTTGTTCAAAGCTGCCTCAGTGGTATTTAAAAATTTCCAAACGTTTTTTTTTCAAGTAAAAGTTTAAAAATTGTAGTAATTTCTAGTTTATTGCATGATATATGAAACATTCTAACTAAAAGAGGAAAAAATAAAACCATATACCTTGAATTGGATCCCTGCGATCCTTACGCGTTTATTTAAAAATGCATAAAATTTTACTCAAAATCAAACACTCCTCGTAACTCAACCACGGGCTCTCATATATCAGCGGTGACAAGTGACACGTGTGCAGATTAGTGCTGCCACTACTCAAAAAAAATCTACCAAAATTTATTTTTAAAATAGCTCTGTTAACACATATTTTCAAAGGTGCCCCTGTTCTAAGCTACCCCCCTCTCCCCTACATATATCAGAAAATATATGTATATATATTGATCTTCCTTTTTTATTTTTGCCTTCGTGTTTCGTCTTATTCGTATCTAAGGTAGCGAATTCGTCATGTGGAAGAATTTCGTGTAAAGATCCCTTATGTTTAACATATTGTTCTATAGCCACAGTAGTAACAACTAAGAATTTATCAGTGTTGTATAAAACATAAAACTAAAAAGAATCAATATTTATTATATTTTGTAAAAATTATTTATTTTTTTAATATTTTCCATTACTTTTAAAAATAATATATATTTTATATATTTTCCGTAGGTGCCAAGCTATTAAACAGCTCCAAATACATTATTTCCGAAGATTTCCTGAATGAATATGCGATGCGAATGAACCTGACGATTAATCGTCTCAAGAAAAATGACTTCGGCGAGTACACTTGCGCTGCAAGCAACGCGTACGGGAAGGCTAATGCTACCATAACGTTAAAAGGTTTGTTGAATATCCATATTTTATTAAAATTTACTTAAATATTACATTCTATAAAAATATTTTCTGAGTAGTTATGTCTATGTTATAATTATTCGTATTAAGGGCTCGTTTTAAAATATTTTAAAATGAAGAATTTACGTTTTAAAAAGAAACATTTGATATATTTTCTTCTTATATTTACTATGGGTAAATGCAAAAAATGTAATTAATTTTAGATAGTAAGATCAAAGTTGAAAATAAAATGCTCTGCAATCTCTGTAAAGGCAATTTTCAGTATATTCAATTATAAATTACTGTTACGAACAAAATTAGTTAAATTATTATTATTTTTTTTTATTATTAGCTTCACGCTGTATCGCGCACACAGCAGGGTAGGCAGAGGGAACCTAGTGTTAAGACACTCCGTTCCCCACTTTCTGCCGAATTCTGGAGGCATTGCGTGTTGAGTGGCAGAACTCAACGCCGCGCTTAACCTCGACACCAGAGCGAAGAAATGGAAATATAAATTTAAGTAAATATTTCATCTCCTCGAGTGGGGATCGAACCCACAACCAGTCGGTTTTGCAGTCACACCTCGTGCCGCTGCGCCACGACCGGCCTCTTAATTATTAATTTCAAAATATTTTTTTTATCTATAAACAACATTATTTTGAAAGTATTAAAATAATACACTAAACATTTCTCCTCTCAATATCAACAGAAACACCACAAAAGACAACAACAACCACAACGACAACAACAACGACGACGACGACGACAACAACAGAGCGTACAACGATCGCTACGACGCGACCACCAAAACGACACAAGACGGACAGAAACCAGAACAGCTTGGATTTATCGTATATGAACTTCAATTTCTACAACACTAACGCCTACAGTCCATCGAACAACAGCCACAATGAATACGCCCAAAGGACCGAAAAACAGAAGGTGCGGCCGTCTGGACCGCCTCGTTTCTATGTCTATAATAATGCCGCTCCTTTTTGCACTCATCTTATTCATTTTATTATTATTATAAAATTGACATTTTTATAAATTATTTTGTATGTATTGTGGGGGGTCGTGTGGGGCTCTTTACGAATATTGATGATATAATTCAAAGTCTAAGTTCATTAAATTAAATTTTATATTTAATTTTTTTTTTGGTAAACAAATATATATGTTTTTTAACTGTGAAAATTTCGAATAACATACATTTATTATGTACATTTTTTTAATAAGTAATTGTAAATGTATCAAGTAAAACTGAACTCGACAATAAAATTGAGATGTTACATTAATAATATATTTCAAATTAAGATTTTTTCACATGTATAGTCAACGGGATGTATGTAGTTAGTTTATTATTTTCATAATTAGGTGATAACAAAATGGCTGTTGAATTTTAAATTATTGAATATTGTTGTAAGCTGTAGTCTGTACAATGTTGAGATTGTTGATAAATAAAAAAAAAACAGTCGTTACACATAAGTAGCTCAGGCTTATAATAGATTTTGTAACAATGCTTACTAATTTATGTTATATTACTGTAACTTCAATTTCTATCAATATTTTTATGTAAGACCTTATCTTCTAAGCCCATATGATTTACTAAAACAGCTTAATAATATTAAAAGGTTAGTTTTGTTGGTAGTTGTAATATCTATAATAAAAAAAATATAAAGCTTTTTATATCAGTTCTATGAAAGAGAAGATAAAAGAAGAAATCATTTTAGATTTAAAATATTGGGAAATATGCGTAAGAAACGACAATAAATATAATTTTTACATCATGTTTACATTATACAATATATACAATGTTACACAAGCTAATATAATAATTTCTTACATTTTATTGATATGGGGAACGAAGTGTCTTAACACTAAGTTCCCTCTGCCTACTCTAAAAACGAAACATTTTATTGATATCGAAATTGTCATATCAGGTAACCTATCAACTCCAAAATATCATTTTGCAAGCTTATATAAATGCAGTTCAGCACTCATTTATAGCGTTTAAAAAGTTTTAATTTTATTTTTGATGATATATCTTTAGTATTATTTTTGTAAATCGAAATATACCTATAATAAGATGTTTGTATGAGAAATAATTGAGAAATCATGGCGTTGCATTGTTGATTACATCTATTAAAGATAAAATATGTGTAAAAAATAAAAAAAAATGCATTTTATACGCGACAGTACGATTGTAAAGACAATAATAGAGACCAACGTATGTAGCGAGTACAAGTATATTTGTGTGACATGAATCATTATAAAATGTCATTTTAATCAAAATATTTAGGCTTTTTATTTATAATACATTAATATATTATTATTTATATATTATATTATTATACATCGAAGTTGTATACGATGTAAATGTAAAAATATAGTACGTTATTATTTTATTAACAATTGATTATTTTTTTTTTCGTGTAATAATTTTATAACTAATCGGTATTAAACCAAATAACCATAATAAAGCAATATTTGTATAAACTTGATGGTACATTTAACATTAAGTACACACATACGTTTCATTCATTATTAAAATATTTTAAACTTTTAGATTAGAAATTCGACATTTTGATATTAAATACCTAATAAATTTGTCTTCCGTATAGTATATAAAATATATTTGTGCTCATATGAATGGAATGGGCGAAGATTATTAGATAACGAAGTTTCTTTTGAACTTCGTACATTGTAGAATAATTAAACGTATAAGTAACAGAAAGAATTTATAGTAGATGTAGAACTATTATTTTTTAAAAAGAAAACTGTTTTTGAGTTACTTTAATATATATATTTTATTTCTAAATTAGTATTTAATGCAGCATCTTTATAATTTTTTACAGTATTTATGTGTACATAAATTATCACAAGCTATTTTGAATAACGTTATTTACTGATATCATCTACTAATGCTAGGACAATAATTTTATAAACAAATAAGTATATAATCGCATTTACAAAGGTTGCTTCTAATCTTATATTCATTTGTACAGTATTATGACTTAATGTCGGTTATGAATAAGGTAATATTTATAATAATAAAATGTATTATTTATACATGAAATATTTTATAATATGGAATTAAGAATATCAATAAAATGATAGCGTTTGCATATAATTATATAATATTGCAATACGTTTAAACATTTGAAATGTAATTGTGACAATAATATTAGCATTTCTTTCATAAAAACTTGATTATTGTTGAATCTTTTACAATTTTTAGTTTTAATTTTCATGTAAATAAATCAATTTTCTCAAAAAATAAAAAAAACTTGAGTAATTCCATGAATAATGTAACTTACTATAACATTTTAATATTTTATCTGTTATCTATTATTTAATTAGTAATAAAGAATCAATAACAAAAGAAAATGGATAGAAATTTAAGGGCAATGCAAATACAAGGTGTGGAGAGAAATGAAAATAAAGAATATCGTGCGAGCTTACTTTGTTTTAAAAACAGTTGGACAATAAATTCAATTAAACAATTTAATTTATTTTGCTTCTAGTATTTTGTAATATTAATTAAAATGAAATAATTCAAATAGTATGTTAATCTTAACATATTATTATTATTTTATTTAAAATAAAACATTATTATTTTATTTTATTTATATATTCTTTTATTTTTGAATATAATATTATGTTATCTCATAATAATTTTACATGCAAATTGAAAAATTATAACTAAAATTAAATTTAATTATTATAATATGTGTATTGATAATAAATTGTTTATTGACGACAATAATATCTGACAATCTTAAGTATACTGTAAATATTTAATATCAAGTTAAACATTTTAGCATGGACGTAACTATTTATCAATGTTAAATATAAGATGTTAATATCATTTTATGATATTTTAAAATAAAAAATATATCAGTGTATGGTTGTTTTATTATAATGGGCAATCTTAGGTATTTTCCTTTTCTCCTAATAGATACGAACGAATGAGTTATGGAAAGTGACAAAAAAGATTTATAAAGAAGTAAGGAGTAAGAGAGGTAGGGGGAGACCTTGATTGATCTTCGAAAACATAGTATCAACGATACTGAAGGAAGGTTACGTAAAAGGCATGAGGACTCCCTAGAGGTGAAGTGGTTGCTGACAGTGGACGAGGCGGATGAGGTATGCAGAGACCTCAGCACGGTTACCCCGCTAGGGATAGAGCGTGAAGTAAGTAAGTACTAATAATGGACTTTAATGTGAAGCCTTTAAAGTCTTAGTCAGTGAAGATGTTGTCAATATAATTATATGTCTTAAACTATAAGTAAATTGTATGTCTTCTTTCTGTTAATATAATATATTAATCCACACTTATCTCATACTAAATAACAATTGAAGTATAATTACATATACATATTTGTGTATGAATGTTTTTCAATAATGCAAAATTATAGAATTGTACTTACACCAGCATAAATTCAGTAAAGATTATAAATAATTATTTAGTGATTTTTTTCTACAATTTAAGAAAAGTTAAGATATTTTAATTGGTACATGCGCAACCACTTGTAACTTTAACTAGCGACCGCTACAAGTCCTTAAATCGTCCAACTTAGAGCAGCTCGTTCGTTATATAGTATAAATCTCACAACTTTTGAACTTTTGAACTCTTGAACTTTTGATTGGAAAACGCGCACCTCGGTTTCATAAATAAATGATTGTGCCATTGTCACTGAGCACGTTTTAGTACGTGAGTATATAACTTATGTAAGTCGGATTTATTTGAAAGTAATTTTCAGAGAGCATCTGGCGTTGCGGTATGAGAGATTCCACTGATCAATATTCGGGGAGTCGCTTCGAAGAACTGTGAAATATGTCAGTCTCTTACTCAATCCGGGGATGTGTATGTGAAACGGAATGCATTTTTCAGAATATTTTATATTGTGCATTAAGTTACGTTTCTCGTTTCTGCTTCCCTTCTCAGTGAGAATAAGTAGTGTAAGGTTGAGGCCAGTCGTGGCGCAGGGGCACAAAGTGTGACTGTAAAACTGACTGGTTGTGGGTTCGATCCCCACTCGAGGAGATGAAATATTTACTTAAATTTATATTTCCATTTCTTCGCTCTGGTGTCCAGGCAAAGCGCGGCGTTGAGTTCTGCCACTCAACAGGCAATGCCTCCAGAATCCGGCAGAAAGTAGGGAATGGAGTGTGTTAACACTAGGTTCCCTCTGCCTACCCTGCTGTGTGCGGGATATAGTGTGAAGCTGATTTTGATTAAAATTAGAATGTAACGGAGAGTATAAGGTAATGTAAAATAAGCATACAGAAGGGTAACTTTTGTGATTGACAAGTTGCCAAAATATGATATATTAGATTTGCTTTTCATTTGTTTGTTTCCATTTAGATTTGATTGAATCGAAAAACCTCACTTTGTTTATGTTATACAGTTATATAATATAATAATTACTTGATCAGTTTAAGAATTCATAATAACCATACAAGTTATGATGTTTGTGATGTTGATGAGGCCAGTCGTGGCGCAGGGGCACATAGTGTGACTGTAAAACCGACTGGTTGTGGGTTCGATCCCCACTCGAGGGGTTGAAATATTTACTTAAATTTATATTTCCATTTCTTCGCTCTGGTGTCGAGATAAAGCACGGCGTTGAGTTCTGCCACTCAACACGCAATGCCTCCAGAATTCGGCAGAAAGTGTCTTAACACTAGGTTCCCTCTGCCTACTCTGCTGTGTGCGGGATACAGCGTGAAGCTAATTAGATTTTTGATTTTATACAAGTAATGCATAGGAAAGTTTTAAAGCGCCATCGTGGTGCAGTGGTACAGCTTCAAAATTTAAATGAAATAGTAATAATTCAAGCTTTCCTTGAGGAACAAAAATTATTCGTATAAAATTATATTCTGAAAAGGTAAAGATTGGTGTTGAACTTAGTCACCTACCACATACTTTCTCGAATTGTGGTGGAAAATGGACGGCGTATCTTGACACTAGGTTTTTCTCTTTGACTACTTCGCTATGTGGGAAAAACGTAATGGTGCTTGTATTTTTTATTATTAGCTAACACTTTTGACAATACAATACATTAAAGAATTTCAATATTAGATGCGTGTATCAAAGAAAAATTTCAAGAACATACACTTAAAAAGGTAATGTATGTAAAAATACATTTAATATTAACGTTAGACACTTAAGTTAGATGGTAAGGGAAAATAAGCCTATATTTTCCTTATTCGAGAAACGAGAATAACGTATCGCTTCTCATCTCATTAAAAATCAAAGCTCTCTATCTATCATAGCTAATATGCTATACTCAAGTGAATAATAATGTAGTCCTTAACTTAATAGACTGAAAAAATATGTGTATAGTATTGTATTGTCTTGTTTAAAATCAAATAAAAAAATATTCAATACTTTTTTAATATAATATATAAAAATATGGTGTAAAGATGACACTTCAAGGCAAGCCATATCATTAAAAAGATTAAAGAACATATTATAGATATTTGTTGCTATATAAATGATACAGGTAATATGTTAAAAAATAGAATAAAACTCGACAAAAACAATCAAAGATAGTTGATAGAGAGTGACAGATGTTTTTTATTGAGTAGTAAATAAATACAGTTTTGGCTAAATCTTAACACAACTATTTTTATGAAAATTAGAATAATATTTCTAATTTTTTTTTAAGCTGCTCTAAGCAGAGCAGCAGCAGCAGTAGCTCATACCAGCAGTGGGAAGTCGAGTCGGAATCTGAGAGTCGTAGGCAGTTGTAGGTAGTCGTAGTGTTAAAATACTCCGCTCCTCACTTTCTGCCGAATTTTTAAAAATTGCGTGTTGAGTAGAGAAACTCAACGCTGCGCTTTATCTTGTTGCCAGAGCGAGGAAATAAAAATATAGAATCATTTAAAAGAGTGGGAATCAAAGTCCTACAACTCACTCTTCTGCCACTGCGCCACGATGACACGTTTCTCTAATTATATAACAAAATTTTGAACTAAAAATCGTTATGCTGTTGAATTGAAAAATAAAAACTAAAACCTGGTCGGTTTCCAGGAGGCGTGGGTTCGAGTCCCGCTACGTTCAAATTTTTATACGTTTTCTAAATAAATATTTTTCTTTCCTAAATGTGGAATGACACTTTAAAAAATGTTTAAAAATAAAAACTAATTAAAAAAAGCAAAAAACTATTACATTAGGACATTAATTTAAGTTCAACATATGTGACCATTTCCGTGTCCACTTAACTAATATAAACTAATGTTAGTAATCAAACTAACTTGCAGCAGCAGTTGGAATTAGCTCTATTACCAGGCCATCCCACTTTTAATGTTAGACGATTTTGTACGTGAATAACTGTTATTGTTTTAATTTATAGGTGTTATAATAAGTTAAAACAAATCAAAGTCAGCTTCACGCTGTCTCCCGCACACAGCAGGGTAGGTAGAGGGAATCTAGTGTTAAGACAGTCCGTTCTCCACTTTCTGCCAAATTCTGGAGGCATTGCGCGCTAAGTGGTGGAACTCAACGTTGCGTTTTGCCTTGACACCAGAGCGAAAAAATGAATCGAATCGAACCCACAACCAGTCGATTTTACAGTCACACTTTGTGTCTACCTTCTGCCGTATTCCGAAGGCATTGCTTGTTGAGTGGCAGAATTCAACGCCGCGCCTCGGTACCAGACCGAAGAAGGGATAACAAAAATATTAATTATTTCATATCCTCGAGTAGGTATCGAACCCACAGCCTGACACGCTTACACACCTTCACCACAACTGGCCTGGCTGTTTAGTTATTATTACTAATTAAGATTTAATGTTCTTCTAAAATAAATTGCCTTCGCAAATTGGTTTCTGAATAGGTGGAAAATGGGAACTACACCACATTTTCTTTGTTTCACTAAGAAATATTAATAAATAATTATTATGTATATACTATAAATGACTATAACATTATAATCTTTAATTTTAAATCCAGTTTGTATATCCAAGAATAAACTATATACAAATAGTCTAGGCGACGTTCGTACTTACCTTGTTTAGATATGAAATATAGCACACTTTACCTCTTATTATTGCGTTGCCCTTGCAATATGAAAATTTATAGCAATGACGGCTTTAAGAATGTGTAACTAATGTAGAAAAATGAGAACATAATTTATAACCTTACTTAACGTAAAAGCTTTAAAGTTGAATATATATATTTTTTTTACTTCACGCTGTATTCCCGCAGTTAGCAGGGTAGGCAAAGGGAACCTAGTGTTAAAACACTCTGTTCTCAACTTTCCGCGGAATATTTCGAGGCATTGCGTGTTGAGTGACGGAACTAAACGCCGGGCCTTGGTGCAAGAGTGAAAAAATAAAAAAATATATATCCCTCGAGTGGGGATCGACCCCACAGCCGTCGCGTCACAGTCACACCCTTGACCCACGACCACTATGTAAAATATAATTTGTCGTAGCTCCAAGACGTAGCACTGAGTTGCTACGATAGGCAGCTTATGCTTGTATGGATCATACAAGTTGTACATATATATGTATTTGTATTTATCTCCAGCGTAGCCAAGACCGGTCTAAAGTGTTAAGTTAGGAGTTACCTGGTCCGTGAGGCATTTAAATAAACATATATACATAATAATAACTTTGGTGAGTTATAATATACGTTTTAGAAACTTTTATAGCTTCACATTTTATTCCGCATATGCAGAGGTTACCAATGTTACGGCACACCGCTGCCCACTTTTCGCTGAATTTTGGCATGCAATGCCTCAAGGATTTGGGGAAAAAGGGGAAGTATCGTAACACTAGGTTCCTAGGAACCTAGGAATCCAGGTTCCCACTACCTATCGTGTTATGTGCAAGATACAGCGTGAATATAAATAAATACATATATATATACAATAATAGACGGCGAAACGTCAGCACAGCTGCGCGTTTGGCCGTACACAATGCAGTTTTGGTACCGACTCTGTTATACGGCAGCGAAACGTGGGTATTACAGAAGAAGAATGAAAGAAAGATGAATGCTGTGGAGATGCGATCTCTTCGTAGGATATGCGGAGTCAGCTTAGCTGATCGAATCCGCAATGAAGAGGTACACAGAATGGCAGGTACTAGCGAGGATGTCACGGTGAGAATGAAGAAGAACGTGCTCAGCTGGTTTGGGCACGTCAAACGAATGAGTGATGAAAGAATGGCAAAAAAGATTTATGATGGAAAAGTGAGCGGTAAGAGAGGTAGGGGGAGACCTCGGTTGACCTTCGAAAACACAGTATCAAAGATACTGGAGGAAGGGCACGTAAAAAGCATGAGGACCCCCCGAAGGGCATGTATGAAGAGGTTGATGACAGTGGACGAAGCGAAAGAGGTATGTAGAGACCGTAGCGTTTGGCGCTCCGTTCTCTCTGACTACCCCGCAAGGGATAAAGCGTGAAGCTAAGTTAAGTTAAGTTAAGTTATATACAATAATACATTAGTATAAGTATAAAATTGCATTGTATTGGAATATTATAAAGCCATTAAAAACGTTCTAAGCAATCCTCTCTCACAAATAGCCATTATACAGGGTGTTCGTCGAATATCCAGTATTCCGTCTAAGAACTTAATCTTCTGAGTAAAATACGACTGTCAGATATACTAACTTCAAGCAATGTTAACGATAATAAACTATGCGATATTAGAGAGTATTATGCAAATAATATGTTCTTTTTATATGTACATATATTATAATCATGAATATTTTATTTATAAATAAGTAGTTTGTGGAATACATTTGGTAATTTTAAACTAAAATGTGCGGTTTGGACTCCATTGTGTTGAATTTAAATTAAAGATAAATATTTTTTAATATTTTAGTTGGTCTTAAAAAAAATAAAATTTAATATGTATATATATTTTTATTTATATGTGGAATAAACTTAACTTATTTTTCGAATGAACTTGGAAAGCTGTTAAGACACTCCGTTTCTATTAAGATACTTCCGTTCCACCAATTTCGCCACACTTTACCTCTTTATGAGAGCGAAAAAATCTAAAAAATTAAAAATTTCATTACCATGAGTGGGAAAAACCAAACCAAACCCAGAACCTATCGCATGTACAGTCACATGCTTAAGCCACTGCGCCACGACTGGCCTGAACATATATCAATATATTTATTTTATTATTTACATAGTATGCTAAAGAAAAGCAAATGTGAAGTGCTACAACTAGATAACGTAGCCTGGAGTGTAATCCGGTCTTTAGATAAGACTTCCCACGACCTCGGTCTGTCTCGCATGTTTCACTTAAGTAAGGATTTGATCAAATGTATACTGTCTACCATAGTAGGTACTATTATCATATAGCAAAATATATAAAAAAAACATTTTGTGGTTTGTAATTATTTTTTATTTATATCTTTCTTAATTTAAATTACAATAATATAAAATATAGTCAACATAATATTTATGTTTTGGTATGAAATTGATAGTCTGGTCTTTTGTATTGCTTATCTGCAAAGTAAGAAGAAACACACATAGTATATATATTTTCTTCTTATTTTTTTAGCTTCACACTGTATCCCGCGTAGCAGGGTAGGCAGTCTGGAAGCGTTGCGTGTTGAAGAAATAAAATAATTATTGTTTTTTCATTTCCTCCAGTGAGATTCTAACCCACAATCTATCACATTTGCAGTCACACTTGTCCCCTTGCGTTACCGACTGGCCTCAAATCCATACTACATATAACATAAATAACATTTTCTTTCTCTCGTTATAAAGAAAACACGATGTTCTAATAAACAATTGCATTATGATAATAGAGAGAATTCCATGAATCACTGGGCTCTTCCCATGCGAGGTTTTGTATTCAGTTTGGCGTATGACGATAACCTTAATGTAAGCGTCGTCACGGCTGCTGGTCCCAAGAAGGATCGCCTTTGTCGTGGTCCCTTCCGTACGCCCCATTCTTTTCTCTTTACGCCGTTTCTCACTTGAGTAATTCGAGGACAATAAACATTTATTGTGCTAGTCTATTTGACAGACGATGGAGAAATATCGAATGAGTGCGTACGGTATGGCTGAGGATATCTCATTTACAAAGGTATTATTTATTCGGTGGATATGTGACTGTTTGTCAAATAAATAAAGAAATTAGGTCACTATAAAATTAAAAAGAAAATTGCTTTACGCTTTATCCCGCATTCGGCAGGGTAGACGGAAGAAATCTAATGTTAAGACACTCAGTTCCTCTTTTTCCGCCGATTTTTTCCAGGCATTACGTACTGAGACGGGGAACTCAACGCCTTGGTGCCAGAGTGAAAAAATGAAAACATTAAGAAATAATAATACATTTCCTCGAGCGGAGATCGAACACACATCCACCGCGTTACAATCACACCCTTTAGCCCGTGCGCCATGCCGGCCCCACTATAAAATTTTAAAGTGAAATTGAGAAATATTTAAAGAGCTTTTCCCCAAAGGCGGGTTTAAGCGGACTTTCGTATTCGTTTCTTACGTTACATTTTCCTATAAAGAAATGGATCGTGTCTCCCCTAACCGGTAACAATTAACTTTCGGTGTCGTATATCTTAACTGAGATTTAACACTAAGTTATAGGCTCTCACGAGCTACGAGTTTATTTCCTGTGCCAATTTATTTTGAGACCACCGCACGTTGAGTTATTTTTTAATGTGGTGTGCCATTTTAAGTTAGAATTATGTGCATAAAAACTAAGAAAAAATTGCGTTTAACATAATAAAAAGAAAATATTCCAGAGGCCAGTCGTGGCGCAGCGGCACGAAGTGTGACTGTAAAATCGATTGGTTTCGGGTTCGATCCCCACTTGAGGAGATGAAATAATTACTTAAATTTATATTTCCATTGCTTCGCTCTGGTGTCGAGGTTAAGCGCGGCATTGAGCTCTGCCACTCAATACGCAATGCCTCCAGAATTCGGCAGAAAGTGGGAAACGGAGTGCCTTAACACTAGGTTCCCTCTGCCTACCCTGCCGTGTGCGGGATACAGCGTGAAGCTGATTTAAAATATTCAGAGAGTAAGTAGTGATTTTACGGTCAATCATTACAAAAATTATGCAACTTTAAAGTGAAAACGTGATATTTATAAAATATGTAAAACGCCAAAGCTATTCGCGCTGTGAGGAGGACTTGCATTCTGTATTCAGTTTGGCTGGCAGCGATAACATTAATCGGAGTAAAGTGTCACCTTAAGTGGCTTTCATTGAAAGGCCCTTTGTCTGAAATAGGGTACTCCGAGGTCTTATTTTTTACCCCAATTCTCTATTGTCATCGGGTAAGGGGATGTAAAATTTTACCACTCAAAGAAGCTTTCGCGGTACGCCTGGGAACCTAGGCTAAGGAAAACCGACTCGGTTGATGGATTGTGATCGAAGGCCTCGTAGATCATATTGCACGTATGTACTTGGTCATTTAGTTTTACGATTGATCGTCTTGCTGGATACGTAGATTGGAAATATGTTATTTTCCTTTTACTCATATTAAAACAACAAAATATATATACTGAGTGTATAGTAAAAATTCAAGTGAAATAATAGCCGTGTACAGTATGATTCACTTATTTCTATTTTTTATATATCCTTCGAATGTTTTATAATATGTAGATGAAAAATGGAGTATAATTTTTTAATTTTTATTTTTTTGCTTACCTGAAGAAGCTACGTGTCGTCCTTTGTTTGTTGTAAAAATATATCTTTTACATTTATTTTAATAAATATATGTTTTAAATGTATTTTAGTTAAACCGTGTATATTTATTTCTATTAAAAATAATTTCATAAGATTTTCCCATATCGAAGAAGAAGTATTTACACAGCAGATAAAATCACATCCTCGATTTGAAAGATTAAACTACGAATGCGTCATCCTTATTTCCTATTTTTTCATTCTTAGTATATGTATCTATCTATAGTATTGGACAGGAGAGGCAGAGGGAAATTTTTTATACACTCCGTAATATGCTTTCCTTCCGATTTCAAGATATTGTATGTATTGGCGTGACTTAACGCCGCAATTTTGTCTTTACCACAACAAAGAAACGAAAATAATTCGTTGCCCTGAGTGGTAATTGAACTTACAACCGTCGCCCTTACACTCAGACATGCCACAGATTTTCTTTTTAATAAAAATATAAATGAAAATAACCTACTCCAACTTTCTCCATAAATACACAGCTCCTATAAATCGAATAAAGTACATATATCTATAAACCTAATAATCTAATGATATCTCAACATAAGTGTCGAAATGATGCCGTTCTCAAAGTTGGTGTACGTGACAAATACTCCCGTTTGGGAGTATTCTCGGATTGAAAACTACTATAGACTCGCGACGTGACGCGAATTGTATATGAGATCTTGGATATACATACACGCTTTTGCTTACATGTAAGAAGCCTGTATGGGAAAAGGGTTTCTGAAAAATTTTATCGCTATAGTAGCTAAGTGTAATTTTTTTTTTGCTATGATACTAGGTTTGATTTTGAATTGCTATTGTGTTTTTATAAGATTTTATTTAACTTTGAATTATGTTTGTTCTTGTTTAATTTGGGACTATATTTTAAAGTAATTTTAGTATCTTCAGTCGATTGAATTAAAATTTTGCGTGCACCTGTAAGATTGTGGGTATGTTATATTTTTATACAATTTTATAATATGGGTATTATAAATGCAAAGTTTTACCAAAAAGAATTCAACTAAAAAATAATATTAAAAAAGAAGCAACATGGCTGCCGTACAACTTTTAAAAAGGTTAAATTATATTTCAGGCAAGGGCCAAGAAATGTTGAACAAACCAGACTGGCTGTTCTATTCTTCTCAACATTCACCGCGTAGAAAAAGATATAAGCATTACGGAAACTGAATATTAACACAATAAGTAATTTATATTAATACTAGAGGGCGCGCGCGGCTTCGCCCGCTTATTAGGAGTGAATTCTAAAAAAACCACGAAACACGTGTTCAATAAAATATTTTTATCAGTCTGAATTTAATTTTTTATAAAAATCAGTGGTAATTTGAAGATTTTTCCATATAAACTTTCAACCCCTTATTTGAACCTTTAGGGGGTACATTCTTAAAAACCATGAAACACGTGTTCAATGAAATATTTTTAAGAGTCTGAATTTCAAATTTTATAAAAATCGGTACAGATTAAATTTTTTTTCCATACAAACTTTCAACCCCTTTTTCATTACTTTAGGGTTAACATTTTTCAAATTCCCTTCTTAGTGGATGTCCAGAATATAAAAATAAACATCTGCTCAAATTTCACGTTTCTACCATCAGCCGTTACGGCTCTGCGTGCGTCTTACCTCAGTCAGTCAGCACAAGTCCTTTTATATATATAGATTATTATTATTATTATTTTTTAGCATGAAATAATAATATTTTATAATGGTATGTAAAGCGTTTTTTTTCTATTTAGGCACTCGAGAAAGTGAAATAATTCATATTTTCATTTTGTGCTCTGGTGTGGAGGTAACGCTCGACATTCACTTCCACCACTCACCGCGCAATGCATCGAGAATTCTGCGAAAAATGGAAAGCGGAGTGTCTTAACACTACACTCCCTCTACTTATCCTTCCTTCTATATGGGGGGTACAGCGTGAAACTCAAAAAAAAATACAAGAAATATTGTGGACATTGAAATTATTTCAAATTCAATAAAGACTGATCAATCTAGAAGACGAACTGATTATTAAATCAAATGCATTCATCGAACAAGTATTCGATTAAGCATGGCTGACTGGCCGGGCTAATCGTGTTAATTCATATAGTACCTACTATTAGATAGGCTTGCTTTGTGCTATGTGTAACATGCATAATGTGTTATAGATGTAAGATGAAATATTGATAACTGTAAATATTTATAGTTTCATTTCAAGGCAAAAGAAAGGAAGCTAGTGTAAAGGCAATGGAACCTAGTGGTTAAGACACTCCGCGACACTTCTCCATTTTCTGCTGAGTTTATCGAGGCATTTCGTTTTGAATGGCGGGACCCATTTCGGATATATTTTCATGCAATTCACTAATCGTGAAAAAGGAGACGTACATCGTAAGTCGTTGTATATTACTCTAAAAATGCTTTACTTTATAATTAGATAGTTTCTTGTGAAGGCAGGAAAAGAAAAATTATTTAAATATTTCGACTTAGCCCATGAGATTACTGCCATATAGGATTATAATGCAACATTCATTGGGAAAAAGTGGTTTTAGTTAATGTTGAATAGCGAAAAGCCTTGACCAACATCTTTAGAGGTAGGTTATCGCTTAGCTTTTGGATCAAGAATCGGATGCAAAAAGCAGTATTGCTTGTGATTGCGCGTATTCTCTCCTAAGGAGGTTCCTCTCTTTGAAGCCATAGCCAAAGCCTGGACTCTTGTCCCGCCATCGGGAGAATTTTTATAAGATTTTATATTTGAAAATAAAAAAAATCATAATACAAGTAGGTATATATTGTAGTCGTATAATATATTTATGAGGTAACAAAGAGCTTCGTAGATTACACACAATTGAAATAAGATATAAGCGGACATTTTAGATTGTCAATTTTTTTTTCCAAAATTGCATTAATATTAGACATAATTGTATTTTAAATATTATAAAAGCAAGAATATTTTTAAAACAAAAAGCGAAATTTTTGCAATCAAAATTAAAATTAAATCAATTTCACGCTGTATTCCGCACACAGCAAGGTAGGCAGAGGGAACCTAGTGTTAAGACACTCCGTTCCCCACCTTCCACCAAGATCTAGAGACATTGCGAGTTGAGTGGCGGAAGTCAACGCCGCACTTTGCCTCGACACCAGAGCGAAGAAATGAAAATATAAATGTCAATAAATATTTCATCTCCTCGAGTGGGGATCGAACCCACAACCAGTCAATTTTGCAGTCACACAAATAAGGAAAAATATGAATAGCACTTACCATAAGAAATATTCGAGGCCGACAGAGTATCGGCAAATGAGTCCAGAGTGGTTTTTTACCCCGTAAATGTTCCAGTGATGCGCGAGTCGCGGACCGCCAAACACAGAGAACCTTTGAAAAAAATGTAAGCTGATTTACCGTGGCCAGGGGCCCGTGCTCGCTCGACCGGCAAATAAAGGCCAACAGACAAATGCTCGCAAATTGACTCGACGTTTTTCACAGTATTCCATATTTTTTTATATAAGAAACGGCCCATTTGATGAGAAACTCTAGTACGTACGTGCCCCGTATTATTAGCTTGGAAATTTTCAAAGGCTTAGGATAGTTCTTTGCATGTAAAACCCTCTACTCTCTTTGTACTCGTAGTATTCAGAATTCGTAAAGGCCGGCGTTTATTCATGAGCGAATATAATGAGGTGCAACCGTGGATCTTAATAATTAATTTGTACGGCCACGTCGGTGTTGCGCGGATACTGTACTGTGGGGGTAACGTGGCTGAAATTCATTTTGAATTTACATTTCCAAATATTATCATTATTTTTCGAGCTTTATGATAAAATATTAAATGAACGTTATATTATACGTGTTGAGATGTAAATAAGTTTGGAGTAAAATTAATAATATTAAACAATAAGTTGAGGCCAGTCGTGGCGCAGGGGCGCAAAGTGTGATTATAAAATCGATTGGTTGTGGGTTCGATCCCCCACTCGAGGAGATGAAATATTTATTTCAATTTATATTTCCATTTCTTCAAAGTCCGGCGTTGAGTTCCGCCATTCAACACGTAATGATTTCGGCGGAAAATGTCTTAACACTAGGTTCCCTCTGCCTACCCTGCTGTGTGCGGGATACAGCGTGAAGCTGAAAAAAAAGAAACAATAACTTTTAAGCACAGGTTACATTTATAATATCAATTTCTATATTAAAATATTTTTATATAATGAATAATTAATAAATAGAAATTCGGTGTAAATTATCAATCAAATAGTAAAAAATAATAATAATAAAATGCCACATATATTAACTAATTACTTAGAAGTACACATGCAACATCATCATTGAAATAAAGATGGAGAGGATAATGGAAAAAAGGGTCGACACAAAAACCACTTCATTACACAGCTTGAAGGCATTAAGATGTTACAACGAGCAAATAAAGCTAAGATTACAAGTCAACCTCATGTTAGACAGAAGCCCCAATGATAAAGCATCTCAGGAAGACCGTGCCCGGGAAGGGCACGAGGGGTAGGAGGGTGGACTAATCCCTCTTTAGCAAAAAAAAACGTCTCGTTCCAAAAAGTGATGGGTGGATCGCTAGGGTAAGGATCTTCATTATCCAACCGTGTTTGCAGTTAAGCTGAAGGACCAGAAGATTATTTACTGCCTAATATAAGTTAAAAAACAGAACACATACACGACGACCTCCGACATGAGAACCGCTTACTCATTTCAAAGAAAAAAGGTTTATTAGGTCGACTTGTTTCTCTGTTTGAGCATGGGGAGTAATAGGGTCTTCGAAAATACGATACCTAATTTGCTTATATTTAATTTATGGTCATTTATGTTTAATATTATAAATATTAAAATAAGTTCCATCATGTTTTCTTGTTGAAGGAAATTTATATTTTGTATTTTGGGCTTGTACAAAATATATTGCCTTTATGTGGCTGTTATGATATAATGATCCGTAGAATTTATTGGCAGGACCTGAGTGAAATCAGACGTAAATGATTAATGAATTCGACGGCCGCGGGTCGGTGTGCTGGATCTGATTTAATAATATGCTCGATAAATAGTTTATACTTCTGTGAAATAAGGGCAAGTGAGAAGAACAAATTGCAATTGTCTCTAATATCCAATAGATTTTTATAAACATTTAGTTTTATTTGTGTGAGGCCAGTCGTGGCGCAGTGGCAAGAGGTGTGACTGCAAAACCGACTGGTTGCGGGTTCGATCCCCACTCGAGAAGATGAAATATTTACTTAAATTTATATTTCCATTTCTTCGCTCTGGTGTCGAGGTTAAGCGTGGCGTTGAGTTCTGCCACTCAACACGCAATGCCTCCAGAATTCGGCAGAAAGTGGGGAACGGAGTGTCTTAACACTAGGTTCCCTCTGCCTACCCTGCTGTGTGCGGGATACAGCGTGAAGCTGATTTATTTATTTATTTTATTTTTTAGTTTTATTTGTTAATTTTTTGACTCGCTTCATGCTGTATTTCGCCTTTAGCAGGGTATGCAGAGGGAATCTGGGAACCTAGTGTTAAGATACTCCGTTTCTATTAACACACTTTCGGTGCCTGCTTTCCGCCGAATTCAGGAAGCATTGCATGTTGGGTGGCGACACGCCGCTTATTGAGCAAACCGAGGAAATGAAAATATTAAATATTTTATTTCCTTAAGGAAATCACTTAAGTGATAATCGAACCCACAAGTTGCGGCGTTTACAATAGCACACCTGTGCATCTGCGGTACAACTGATCTCAATTTCTATCCCTTTTTTCTTTCTGTTTTTTTTCAAAGTACAAAAAAAAATCTTTAATAATTTTATTAATAAAAATGATAATTGTAAATTGAAAATTCATAGGATATCGGCTATATGATCGCCATAAAAATATTCAGGATGATATCTTTTACATTTTTACCTCTGAAAATTTATATTTCCCGCAGGACGAGCCGAGAGAGACCTCAATGATACACAATGGGCAATCGAATTATCATATCGTTATAGGCACGAGAAACAGCTTATATCGCCTGGCCTTTGGTTTTAATAATTTATATAATATTTCTTTTTGAACAGATTTGAGAAAAACTATTCGAAATTGATAAATTTGGTTGTTTTGAATCCATGAATTATAAGTTAAGAATTTTTTTGTAGTTGGAAGTACCAAAATATCTTTTAGTATTTTAGTATATTAAAGGAGAGGAAGGAGGAGGAAATTAATCTTATAGTATATTAAAGGACAAAAAATATTAACCTTTGTTTCTTTTTTGAAGAAACAATTTATTCTCAAAATAATAGTATTCTGACAAAAAATATAGATTTCTCTAATAACATCTCTTAAGCAAACCGTTATAGTAAATTTGCCTATATATTTTTTAAATAATAATAATCTTTTTTTAATCACTCAAATAGCAATATTATTTTTGACAATTTTAGTCATTAAAGTTGTCAATAATATACCGTTACTCAATATAAATTCGATTTGCCAATTTTAATTTGAACTTTACAGTAAAAAACCCGCAACATGACGTACTGTATATATTTAGAATCTAAAACTTGTATGTTTTGTTTGAAAGTACTTCGGATGTTGCTCACAACTAAGTTTGTTGGGGAATTCTCTGAATGATAGTGTATTTGAATTAGAAAAGTTGAGCCAATGTGACAGCGTGTAAAAGAAGTTTCCTTTTATACTCGTATATGTTACATTTCTACCATATTATAACAATATATACTTTTATTATACAAGAGAAATCAATTTTACATTTTAAAAATATAAATTGATATAAAAAATAAATTTTAAAATATTAATAGACACTCTTCCGAGGGTGGGACCGGGGTCTAAGCCATTGGTGATTAGGGCTCCAGAGAGAGGAACCTCTTCACAATACGGTTCGTCTCAAGTAAAATCGCCGGTTCTTGATCCAACAGTTAAGCGATAACCTCTTAAGACGTTGGTCGAGGCTTTTCCCTATTAAACTGTTAACTGAAACCAATCTATATTATTAGTATTATCTTGCGTAGTTTTAGATGTATGTATATAAAACTATTGCTCTGATTACTTTTAACTTTATATTTATAAATTAGACATTAAAATTGCTAATTTTTCAAAACTAATAAGAATAAACAAATCGTATGTTAAAATATAAATATATTAGTTGAAATCTTTTTGAACTATCTTCCAATTCAATATATACATTTTATAAAAAATTGCAACATTTTTTTTCAGAAAATCTAATAAACAAATTTATTAATCGAACAAACTCGATACAAAGACGAAAATATTAGAAAAAAATGTTTTTTTTATGTTCCAGTACATTAAGGTAAAAAGGAAGGAAGCGGTAAATTAGTAGGTTTTCCCGAGAATTGAACGCCAGCTCTTCATTTACAACTTAAAATGAGAATAATAATTTTTCATTAACACTCGGCTGCTTTTTAAAGTACTGCCAGCAGAATTAAAATCAATTACTTCCGTTGGAACATTGCAAACTTCTAAAGTATTTCTCCGATACTGATTTTGTTAAGAGTGTCTGGGAATGGCATTAATAGTATCTTGATTCCTTTAGAAATGAACTCATAAAATATTGCCCTTTTCAAATCTTCATTTGTAACATATATTTTTGGTTAACAAAAGAAATTGTGTTTGGTAGACCTTTTATTTTTTTATGTACCTATATATTATATTAAAACATACAAGTCTACTTCAGTTAGAATCAAAATATATATTTTTATTTGTAGACAACAAATAACTTAACCTTTTTTTATATATATTTATAGCATGCCAGTCGTGGCGCAGCGGCACGAAATGTGATTGTAAACCCGACTGGTTGTGGATTCGATAAAAAAAAAATTTAATAATGTATATCTAACTAAATATATCAAAGTACTTGCCTTTTTTATATTCCTTAGAGAAATAATAAATGCACTTCTAACTAACTTCTCATAATAACGTAAATAGAAACATAATTCTAATATATGGAAAGTAGAGAGTTGAGTGCCCTAACTCTAAGTTATCTCTGCGTACCTTACTATTCGCATTACTTAATCATTATGTATTTTCATTTCTTTCTATAGTACTTTTATATCGATTATACCTTTATAGCGATGCTATATACTTTTTTATTTGTTTTATTTTAGAAAACCAAAAATTTATGAAATAAAAATATAAAGAAACTGTCTCAATAAATAAAAGTACATTTTTAATTCTAAAAGGTTTGTTAGGTCTACTACTGGACAGATTGACCGACACGATCATTAAGTTCTAGAGTTCTTTCCAGAGCAAAGACAATTTGGGTAAACTTTTTGCGCGGACTCTACGGACTAATGACTGGCATCTTTATTTACTAAAGTAATATCGTAACGAGTTCCCTTTTGTAAGCGTATTTGGTTTTTTTTATCGATTTTAGGATATATTCGAAGGAAATATAAGAAATAAAATGAATTTGGCATATCTGAATCAGAGTGTATTTTTTAATTTAAATAGTTTTTTTGTATTTAAAATTTCTTTCTGTTACAAAGGAAGCTGTTTAGATTTTTTATAATATTCTTTTTATTGTTTACAATAGTCGTTAAGTCGTTAACAGATATGGATAGATGCTTAAATTTTTATGAAGTATAAATGATATATACAAAACATTCAATGTTATCAAATGTAATAATCTTTATAAGTACTACTTATTTTCCAATTTCATGAAGATATACAATAAAAATAGTTACAAATTATTATAAAAAAACAAACTTATACTATATAATCCTCTTCTTATTTGTTGTTTATAAATTTTTAATTACCATTTTGTTTTCTAAATTTATAAAAATTGAAAACAGTTAACCTTATACGCGATGAAATTGGTACGGAACCCTCGCCGCTGACGTCACGGCACTGGTACTTGATTTTTTTTTATTTGAACCCACACTTATCGTATGATATGATGTCGCGCTGGTAAGTTGCATACAGATTGTTGTATAGGGAGTGCTCTTCAAACGTGCGAAAAATGGATATAATATTTATTGCATGGAATATCACCCTCTATAGATACGTCATTTAGATTGACCACTGCCCGGAGTTCTTTCTTAGCTCGTTGTTTCTTAAGCAAAAATGCATATTCTATATTCTATAATATCATTAACTCCATTTTTTTTTAAATTTGATTAAAGCAGACAATTGCTTCTGATGAATTACTTCGTTTCTGTTTTCTGTTCAGAAACAATACCTGACATTAACCGCGATGGTAGTGGATTTGTTTCCCACTCGGGGAAAATAAATAGTTCTGTTTTTCCCTCTTTGATAGTACAAAGGTAGACAAAGGAGTTATCTCGAGTTCTGGCGAAGAACGAAATATCTTGACATTAAGTGCTGTCTGCTTTCCCCACTATATAAAAATATACAAAAAGTAAATTAAATAAAAAAATATAAATCGATCTAGAAATTGAGAGACGATAAAAATTATAACGATATCATAAGAAATCCATAGAAATCCAATCAATTCTGATAAAGGTCTCCGTTTCGCAATTTTCGAGACATTACGTGTTCCCACAGGTCAGTCAAAAAAGTGGGGAACGGAGTGACTTAACACTAGGTTCATTCTGCCTACTCTTCTGTGTGGGATACAGCGTGGAGCTGATTACGTGTTGGGCTATGGGATACATAATAGGGAAAGAAAAATATTGAACCGGCTGTACCACTGCGCCGCGACGGCCTTGTAGGTTTATTGAAACTTTTTTTTTTGTTAAACGAATGTAAAATAAATAAATATTTAGAAACGCTTCGTTATCAATAACCATCAAATAGTAATTGTAATAACCAATACTACTATAGTATCTTAAATATAAAGTAAATGTCTTGTAAGGACGCATTAATCATTTACATTTGATTTAGTCCAGGCTATGTTTTATTCACTAGACAATAATAAATGCGATTTTGTAATATTTCTTCTACTTTTATAAATCATACTTCTACTTTTATAAGTTTTCATGTGTACGTGTTTTTTATTTACTGACCTGATTGCAAGGTAGTTATAGGGTATTTAGTGTCAAGATTCCCTGATTACCACTTTGGACCCCAATTCGAGACATTGTCTGTTTGATGGTAGAATTAGTCGTCGAGGATGTTTATTTTACCTGAGCGGGAAAATAAAAATAATTTAAGTACAATTATGGTCACGTACAAAATTGTTAAGCGTACAAAAATAGAAAAAAATCTTAATGTACTATATGTACTTTTTTCCATCAATTACTATTGGTGTTAGAAAATAAAAAATATTTATATAAACAAAAACCCCGATTTTATTGATTGAAGAATTACTTATAGGTCCCGACTGTTAATCCTAGTAAACCATTGTTTGTTTGCTTGTTTATTATCTTTTTTGGCATTGGCATTGTTTGGCATTGTTGGCTTGTTTATTATCTTTTTAGTTTTATGCAGTCGGGGTTTTTGTTTTTATAAATATTTTTTTATTTCTCACCTTTTTGTTAGGATTCATTATGATAATGACAATCATGATATACTTTTTTGAAATCCTCGTATTGAGCTCTTGAATTTGATACTCATATTATGGTATTCGAAACTATTTTTTTCATTATTCCAATGGTGTCCCACAGCCGCTATGATTATTTTTTTAACGTCACCTATCCAAGAACACTTGGGCTGCTAAGACAAATCTAACGATACCTCAATTACGTAAATCCGTTCAACGGTTCTGGAGATATGAGGTAATAAAGAATATTACATACATACATACATACAAGATACGCGCGAAAAACATAACCCTTCCTTAGCAGTCGGGAAAAAAAAAATTAACATTTTTATTTTGAAATTTTGAGCAAATGTATGTTAATACATTGTAGCGTACCTACCTTGTTCTACAGTAATGAACGATTTAGGATTTATGTGAAAGACAAAGGTCTGCTACCGTATATGCTAAACGCTATCTAATCTGATTCCTTAATCTCAAAATCGATAGTTATTTGTAGAGTAATACGGTTGTCTGGCACGATCCATTTTAATTTTTAAGTAGACATTGGCTTCAAATTATTTTAAGGTGTAAAGATTTTAATTACTAATCTTAAAACACTTCAAAATTTCTATAGATAAATCACAGATCTTATATAATGTGATGGTTTAATTAAAACAAAGTATTGAATATAACAGATAACATATAAAAGAAAAATCTTATCCAAGAATATACGAAAAGTCACGCACACACGTCTGAAGCATACACTTTAATAAAATAAATTTGAATTTTCAATGGCGTCCTTCACTCACAACTCGTTGTCGGCAATTCCTATGCCTTTTAGGCGTGTAATTGAATAAGACGATTGCTATCACCAGAAAAGAATTTAATAACAACGAATACAAGTGCGATGTCGAGTGCGATTCTCCTTGTCTGTCTGTTAAACGCCATTTATAAAGTCTTGCGTACATTAGACTCAGAAATCACTTTTATAAATAAATATTTAACTTTATTTTCTTTTAAGATATAAAATTAAAAAAAAATTAAATGAAATAAAATGGAAGCTAACTTTTGCGAAACTGAAATAACCAAGCTGTTAGTGTTGACCTTATTCATTGCTCCCAATGATACAATATTGAAGTAACGTCGTTCTTAAGTTTTAATTACAAAAGTATTGAATTTAACAATGTTATATTATTAATAATTTCTATTTGCAGTGCAAAATTATTTATAATCGACAATAAAGTTTAGTGAATCTATATTATTAAATATAGTCATGTTATTATTGTTAAGGATATGTTTAACGGCGTAGTGCTATTGAGTGTATTTTATGTTTCTCTCGTGCCTTTATTCATGACTTTCTACCAACTAAAGTGCGCCGTAAATTGTATATTATTACATTTTCAGCGATGTAGTATTCAGTTTATGTTGCAAAATAAATATTATCAATTTATAATTATGTGAATGACTAAAAATTATTATTTTTAAATGGAAGCCACAAAATCAATAATACAGTTTACACTGATTAATATTAGATATACGTCAATTTAGGTTTAGGTTACTTTTAAGGGTATTTTGTAAATGTTATTAAAGATATTCTATTCAACTATGATATCGTAATTTATTTTACAAGGTTCATTAAAAATGTGTTAAAAATTATTAGTTTTTTAAAAGTTCTTTAACTTAATTATTCTTTGAAAAAATGACAAATGAAAGTAACTAAGGAACGAAAAGTCTAAAGTATTTATTCTTTTTAATTGTTATTCGGTCATTGAGGGATGTTATTTATATATGTAGGTATAACATAGCCTTACACCAACGTAACTTTTCAATTTGAACTCGAACTGTTTTTCAGTAATCTACAAGCGTATTATATTAGTATAGATTAAATTCGACCTATACTAAGATTTTTACGATTCTCAACATTTATATTTAGATTTAAATTTTTCTATAGCACTTTTCGGATAATTGTTCAAAAATACCATAAACAAAAAAGCCTAATAAGTTGTTCAGATATTAAATATATCATAATTTGATGATACGATTCTGTATTGATATTGTAATAATACTTATCAGTGACAGTAACGCACATTTAACTTGTCCAATTAATTAATTTCATCACTAATGTGAGCAAATTGGGCAAAGTGCTGAACACGATATAAATGTTGCGTGTTCAAATGTGGTGGTCGGAATTAACGAATGCTATTGTTTCCTCATTTAAATTTTATAAAGATATATTTGAGGGCAGTCGTGGCGCAGCGGCACATTGTGTGACTGTAAAATCGATTGGTTGTGGGTTCGATCCCCACTCGAAGAGATGAAATATTTACTTCACAAATACATCCAAATCTCATCCATAATAATGGTTCATATAATAATTGATTCATCTTTTCTTCCATCCCTTCTCTCATATTCCACGTAGCGTGCTGCGTGGCGGTCCCCAACGCCGCACTCGTCGCCACTTGACACATCAGCGGGGACGCACTGGTGCGCGTCGCTTTGGGGGAACGCCCTATCAGTGCACTATCGCAAGATGCACGTGGTGGATGGAACGTTGCAATCCTCGTAAGGACTGCCAGGAGTCGCTGCGTGCAAGCCTTACATCGTAGATTTCCTATTATGAACCTATTAATACTAAATGTTACGGGAAGTTTGTTAAAATATAAGATTGCACTTAAATCGGTAAAGCCGATTTTCAGACTAGCGTGAACAAACAGACAGACAAACAGACCGAATTTTATTAGATTGTTAAATGCCTGTAATAACAATTTTTCTAATATATTATACATGTATAACTAATACTAATACAGACACCGATACGTTACGTTTTTATTGTATTCTTATGAGAATTACAAAAACGCAACTTTTGGTTTTAATAATTTTCACATTACAAATCTTAACGAACGTAATTAAGTGTATTAAGTCAATAATTCAGTAGTTTAAGCGGGCGAAGCCTCGAACAGGTCGCTTGTAAAATAATATAATTTGAGAAAGGTCTATTTGTTTCACAAAGACATAAAAATCGTATTGCATTTTTGCGGTTTATCGTATAGGGGCAGGTGTCGCCTCCATTATCAAACACATCGAACGATCGCCACTTATCGCCCTGCCGTCACTTTAACCGATTTATTACCGTTCCATTTGACCCGACAGGCTATTCAACATTTTATATAGCTGTATGGAGTAGGCTTTCTGGTTTGAAAAAATAATACCATCAATATTCATTACAGCACTATGCTTTTGTATAGCGTTTATAATTAATTTAATTATATGAGTAAAAATTTATTATAACATAATGAGCGCTGCAACGTAATATACGTAGCGTTTCTCGCTTTGTATGAGGTCAATTTTACACATCAAAAATCATATAATAAGTTAAACTCCACACAAGTACCTATATAAGAGGAAGTCTATTTATGATATATAATATTAAATCGTAATTTATTAAACGTATGGAAATCTATAGTTATTTTAAAATGAATTCTATGTAAATGTATAAATCACAATTTCAATTTGCTCACACCGACTGTATAGAAATTTGTAGTTCCATTCCAATCGTCTAACATTCTAGATACAAGGATCTTGTTACTCTTACGTATGTTTCGTTACTTGTTGAATTTGAATAGAACAAGTTGAAACAACATGGTGGCAATGAATAGACTCAAAATTTATGATAATATATAAATGTTTATTATTTCCTTTGCATTATTTTCTTGTCAAAAACATTTACAAACTTATTTATAGAAAAATATACAAATTAAGAAAATTTAATATTTTGTTTTAATCTGGAAAATATCTGTATTCAAATTGCAAAAAAAAATCCTTTGTGGTAACATAAGCACTTCGTTCATGTAATTAACTTTAAAAATTTAATTTATTTTTGGTCTTTGTAGCTATAATCTTTTATGTATTCCTTTTAAGAAATGCTTCTCAAAAATATAATTATTATTGCTATATAAATAATGCTTTGATTAAATACCCATACATATTCTTGTAAAGTAGGCTCTTTGAATTATTAAGGTATACTAAAGTATTCTTTGATATGTAAAGTTTTAGAAGTAAGAATTTTTAAGATTATTTAACAATATATAAATATAAAACATATGTGAATGTATGAATTACAAAGGATAATCTCGTAAGGAAGACAACTTATGAGCTATATAAGTTAGGAGAAAGCTAAACGAGGAAATAAGTTTCAAAATCGCTGTTGTAATTGTCCATCCCAAGCCCGGATATGAAAGGAGGGTTGGATGAAAGATTACCATATCTGCCATAAAAGTTCAACTTTAAACTACAAAGCCATTTAATTAACCCGAAGGGACTAAACAAGCTTTATATCTATAAAAATAACCAAACGCGACAAGGCTCGGATAATTGTTTTTTTTTTATCTTCACACTGTATCTTGCACAGCAGCAGAGTCAGAGGGAACTTGGGAACCTATTGTTAAGGCACTTCCGTTCTCTATTTTTTGCCGAATGCTGGAGACGTTTCGTGTTGAGTGGTGGAACTCAACGCCGCGCTTTGATGAAATATTATTTTTTTCATTTCCTCAAGTGGGAATCGAACCCGCATGTTTGTTCCCCTGCGCCACAATATAATAAATGTAACTGAAATAATAAAACAGATAAAGTGATTTAGAGACAATGATAATATCGCTAAGCAATTAATGGCCGCACATTCTCTGTACCTGATACCTATACCGGTACTCGCATTATTACATACGACGTACGTGATAAATAGTTATTCGACTAATTTCAACATATATGTGATTTCTACTAAGAAATTATGTTTTATATTTCATGAAGTTCAATGTCACGTTTTTATAAGGTGATAAGTATTGTGATTTTATTTATTATTGATATTATGGACGTCGATTTCTATGTTCACTCGAGATAAAATTCAAAATAAAGAAAATGGTAAACCAAGTAAATATAAAATGAGTGCCATTGATAAAAATGATACGATAGATCTCCCTTTCTTTTGTCAATGGCTCTCATTTCATATTTACTTGGCTCTTATCTCACATTTATGTTTTCATTTATTGATATCATTACTTTTTGTAAAGGAATTATTACTATTAATTATTAATATTTTATTTTTAAAATCGATTTATTTTAGTTCTTTGATTTAACTTTCATATTTAACTTTATGTTTTACTTTCTTCATAGTAATTGTTAATCATTATTAGTTTTTAAGTTTTTCCTATACATTAAACCAGCTTTACGTTGTATCCCGCACACAGCAGGGTAAGCAGGGGGGGACGTAGTGTTAAGACACTCCGTTCCTCACTTTCTGCCGAATTCTGGAGGCATTTCGTATTGAGTGGCAGAACTCAATGCAGCGCTTTGCCTCGACACCAGAGCGAAGAAATGGAAATGTAAATTTAAATAAATATTTTATCTCCTCGAGTGGGGATCGAACCCACAACCACTCGATTTTACAGTCATGCTTTAGTCCTGTACATATGTATAATAGTGTACCTTGGTACCAAATATCAAGTTTCTAGGTCATCTAGAAGTTAGTTAAGTTTCTGATGAGTGAGTGAGTCTGTTACAAAAACGCCGATTTTTAAACGTTAATATATCAATTACTCACAAGCTAATAAGTTTTAATGAGTATGCATAATTTCATGAATCTAGATTAATTGGCTTACGAGTTATGAAGGGTCTCAATATTATCTGAAATGATACGTGTAAAATACACATTGCGCATTTCCATCCTTTTACTTGGCTGACCACGCTGGCGAGTGTCTTGATATTACTTTCAACATCGTTGTTTCAATCATACAATACCTATTGTTAAAAGAGCACTATTAAAGCACTATATGTATCTAACGTAGTTTGTTAAGACAGTGGATTGCAATTTCAGTAAAATATGAAATTTAGAAATAATTGAATTGGAGTTTCTTAGATATGTAATTTAAATTCTTACTTTTGAAAACAAAAACCCAAATACATAGCAGAATAAACAAGAATAAAATAAACATTTTCACAAGGTGAAAGTATAAGCATTTTATTTTAAGTAGAATTTTAGCAGGTAAACCCTATTGCTGCTCCTTCTCATGTCATATTTTGTATCAAACGACACAGCGACACGTCGTTCCTAGACAGCGTAAAATGAAAGCGCGGGGCAACGTAATTACAGGTAGAACATGATGCTTTAATTTTCTTTCATATTGTTTGTTTTGAAAACTTTTGTGTATTTGTTTGTACGTATTTATTTTTTATATAACTATTACTTTTACAAAATAGTTTAATGATGTTTGAAAATCGAATTTGTGACGATATTATTTAATATTGGTCTACGATAAATAAATGCTATATAATTCTAAAAATATAATCTAAAAATTTTATATAGTAAAAAACGAGAAACAATATAAAAAAATGTTGAAGTATCAGCATATTTTCCTAAGTGTGTATTTGATAATGTAGGCGACACCTGCCCTTACGGCTATAAACCACAATAATGCATGTCGTTCTGGTTTTATGTTAGCTGGAAAGCAATATGACCCTCGCTGATACGCCGCGTCAGACGCTCACCTTCATATTACTAGTCTGCGTATTTTTCTCATAAGTTTTCTATTACCTGAAAGGATATATGAGCTTGGAACTTCATTAAATTTAATACCGTTAGATATTTTAAACCTAAAATGTTGTTTAAAAAATGTTTCATATTTATTTACTCGTGTAGCGTTACACGTTTAGTGGAAATATGAAGGTATTCCTACAGTTATACAGATACTATAGAGGATGAAGAAGATCTGGTTCATTTTAAAAATAATAAGACTCTTCTTGCGGTAGAAGCCCCACACAAATTTCCTTTTAAACCTATTAGATAATACTAAAACACCTTGCGTAATACCTTCTATATATTAAATAAAGATGCATGATCGGGTAAGGCAGAGCTTATTTAAATCTCTTTATATCGCGCTAGGGCGATTTTCGTGAGATAGGATCGTATAAAACAGTCACGTATTTTTAGTGTCAGTGGCTTCAACGTCTCTCGTTTTAACAATATCATAACCAACCTGCGAAGTCTTTACCTCCCTTAGAACGCATAGCGATAGATGTAACTTGCATTTGGTCGTATAACATTGCTAAAATTTCTTATTTCAACTCCGGTTCAATAAGCAATTTATAGTAATTAATCTCATAGTTACCAATTCTCGGGGCCTGTAAACGGATGTCGGTTCGATTTCTACTCAATTCATCATCAGAATTTTCATTTCGTCGTTCTTCTAGCACAAAGCGCGGCGTTGAGTTCAGCTACCAAATAAATTAAGTGTTAACACCAGGTTCACTGCCAACTCTGTCATATGCGGGATGCAGCATGAAACTAAAAAAGTTGTAAAAATTCTATTGACATAAAATTTATACAAAAAAGCACAACATTTTAACATAACACACTAAATATATATATATATATATAATATATATATATATATATATATATATATATATATATATATATATATATATATATATATAGAATATTAGTAGAATATAAATAATCAGAAATGCTCACGCCTACTGTTAAAGATTTTATATATATATATATATATATATATATATATATATATATATAATATATATATATATATATATATATATATATAGATATAGATTTTAATATATATATATATATATATATATATATATATATATATATATAAAAATCTTTAACAGTAGGCGTGAGCATTTCTGATTATTTATATTCTACTAGCGACCCGCTCGCGGCTTCGCCCGCTTTAGCTACTGAATTATTCATATAATGTACCTCTGTTTGCAAAGCACTTAAGATTACTAATGTGAAAATTATTGAAACCCTAATGCAACCCACATTTTCGTAGCTCCAATAAGGATGTTCCAATTGTTTAAAAAACACACACCTGAACAAATGACACAAACAACAGAAAACTAAAACGAAAGAAATTATAAACAACAGACTACCTACTATTCTCTTACCCAAAAATACTTAAACGAAAGATGTAACCAACAATGCCGCGACGAAATACATTATAATTATTGGATAACTCCAAAATACGTGCAATTGCTTCTAAAATTTTACTTTGCTATAGAGCCAGGCGCAGAATTGAAGCATTCTCTCGTCCATCTCCGTAGTAGCTCCGAACGACATTTGGGCGTTGGTTCCATGGCCGTGGTCTCAAGCGATAACCTGCTCTAGAGCAGACACAGAGAGAGGCGTGCGGGACGGGATTGGAAAGATTATCAAATGCATCTAGGCGGTCAACTCAGTCAGGTGAGACCCTCGGTTTCCTGAGGGAGGCCCAGCTTAAACGACCAAGGATCAATGCAAGGCTCATGAGTCGCATTTGGAGGAGGATAGAAAGTCCCTCGGAAGTCATCTGACGTCTGACCTCGGGCGACCGGATATGCCACGGAGTGCTGCTTCTTAGGTGCAGGTGACCCGATACAATTGGCGCAGCGGAATGCGTTGGACGCGAGACGACCAATGTGTACCTCCAGGCTTTCTATTTTTAGGTTGCGGTGATGCGTGGTGTTTTCTCACGTAGTATGGCGCCTGCGTCACTCGACGGAAGATGAGGTTCTGGACCACCTGCAGGATTTCTCTTTGAGTGATACTCGCTAGGGCGATGTGATGTCATCAGTGTATAGTGCGTAGAGAGCAGGTGACAAAATGCTGCCCAGAGGAATAACTTCTCAGACAGCTTGGAGACCGCGCAAAGGAGGGTTATAGATCGATACCCCTCAGGCTGCTATGGGCTCTTCCCAGCCTTGGGCAACATGATGAGCAGGCCCTCCTTCCATGCCCGGGGGAACCTAGGCGGGTGCGGCGGATCCATTTTTATAAGCAAAATGTCGAGGGGCGCGGGGGGGGAAGCGTGGAAGTCGGCGAGCCGTTACACAAGCAAGAATTTTTTAGTATTGTTATTTCAAATCTGTGCTACTAATCAACATTTTGATCTACATTAAATGGCCAAGATAAACTAATATACTTATTTATACACTGAGAGTAAGGGATAACATGAGTCGATATAGCTTTTCTCTAAAACATATTTGTAATTTCGAAATATTGTAAAAAGCAAAATTTATCTTTGTTTAACGTAGAAAATTAATAACTTATTTAAAAGGGTAAGAATTAATATCAGTATTGACACACATCCCTCTCAATAAGTAAATATATTTAAATTACTATCTAATTTCCGTCTCATATACGCTTTAATTACTAAGATCTTAAACGATTTTTATTTGCATTTCTTGTTCTACGACCTATATTTGAACGACTTTGTCGTGGTATAATTAAATTAAAAACATTTCCTATGTTTAAAAGGTAAAGAAAATAATAAAAGAACAGAAGAAGAGTAAACAAAATAAACAACAGGATACTTAAACGCAAGAAAATGATAAACAAAAGCCTACATACTGTTCTCTTAAACTAAAATACTTATACGGAAGAAATTATGAACAAAAGACTACCTACTATTCTATTAATCAAAATAGACGAAACTAAATATATTAAACTCCAATTATCCAATACGTACAATCGCATCTACATCTACTTTTCTACAGTACAGAGGCAGGGCGGGCGCGGCGGACGCGCTAACGTCGCGGGGCGCGGGGGGACGCATGGCGTGTGGCGAGACGTTTCAAAGCAAGGATTTTTTGATATTGTAACAACTTCTAAAGTACTTATTAAAATGAAAAACAGTAAAAGACAGTTTTGATCTACATTAAATGGCCAACGTAACTAATATACTTATTTATATGCTGAGAGTAAGGTAATAAATAAAACTTGCGCGAAAACTGCGGTTTATAGCCGGCGTGATGTGTCAACAATTAAATGCGTTTTTCTCTAAAACTATTCGTAATTTCAAATTAGTGTAAAGAGCAAATTTTATCTTCGTTTAACGTAGAAAATTAATAAAGTATTTAAAAGGATAAGGATTGATACCATTATGGACAAACATCCCTCAAAATAAAAAATATATTCAAATTACTATTTTTAGACAGAAATATGCTCACTGTATGTTATCCTTAGAAGATACGAATATGCTGTCGCTGACTTTTTTGTAGATCTTTTTAAGAGGAATAATACTCTAGTACATAGTTTTCATGTAGGACTTACCATTAAAGCAGCGCATGCGTGAAAGTGTCTGAACGGGTAGGACTTTATACACATTTATCATATA
>JAJHJA010000666.1:0-192745 GCA_021202915.1 Heliconius himera | reverse complement strand
TCGTGTGCGGTACACAGCGTGAACCTGGTTTACATTTTTTTTTTATTTTAATACTTTTTTTTGCCTCACACTGTATCATATATAAAGCAGGGTACGCAGAGCGAAACTAGTGTAAAGATATTTCTCTTGTCATTTAACGTCTAATTTTCGAAACATTGCTTGTGGCAAACTACAAAACGAAGAAATAAAAAAAAAATATTTTAAGCAATTACAATAATTCTTATTTCTACTAAAAACTATATAAAATATCAATCGTATGATTTAATTGATACAAAACAACGAGTATATTCAAGAAATAAGAAAAGAAGTTAAAATAAAACAATCCAAACAAAATCTTTTTACATAATAAAAATGTAAGGTGAGAACAAATATACTTAAAAAGCTTCGCTATTATTCTCCAATCACTTTCTAATAATGCTTAGAGTTTTCCCAGAAGTTGTTAAGTAGACTTGGGAACTAGAGCTATGATAAGTTATAAGAGTCATTATTAAAAGTTTTATATGCAAACCGTTTATAAAGTAAAAGAAATATTGGAATAAATACATAATAGTCCAACTTTTGTGTAGGTACTTTTTAAGAATCTTGTATTTTCATATAAATTATTTATCACATAATTTGTAAGTTAGAGGCCATCGTGGCGCAGGACAGCGTTTGACTATACGCTGTAAACGTGATAGTTGTGAGTTCGATACTCTTTCCTATAAGAAAAATTGGCGTTGAGTGTCGCGCCGCTCAGCATGCAATGTTCCCAATTAAGTCATATACATTTGCGATAGACATGCTTGAGTTTTGGAGGTGGTTGCAAATTTAAATATATTGGCTACCAATTTGTCACACGTCTTTAAGAAAAAAATATGTCGAGGCTTATTTTCTTGAGGCCAGTCGTGGCGCAGGGGCACAAAGTGTGACTTGTTTCTTCGCTATGGTGTCGAGGCAAAGCACGGCGTTGAGTTCCGCCACTCAAGACACAATGTCTCCAGAATTTGGCAGAAAATGAGGAATAAAGTGTCTTAATACTAGGTTCCTTCTGGCTACCTTGCTGTTTATGGGATACAGCGTGACGTAAAAAATCTTTCTATATCCCTATAAAAAAATCTTTCTATATCCTGATATATTGGTAGAGTACCTAGTGCGGACCTATTATTAGATATATGAAATTGGCGTATGGTATGGGAGGAATAAAAAGTCGAATATTTTTTAATGTAATATATTTATTTAATCAGAGTGTAAAACATTGTTATTATCCATATGTATTGTTGTTATCCATGTACTTTTGCCATTTCATAGGTAGTTCATTGATCCCTTTTCCAAAAAAAAAACATTTGGACGGGAATCAATAAAATCTTTGAAAGCAGTTTGGACTGCCTAATCGCATTTGATTTTTTTCCCATGCAAGTTTCGAAATGGTAATCTGTTCGAGCCAGGTCCGGGAAGTACGATGGATATCTAGACATTCCAACTGAAATTCTTCTAATTTGGTAGCCGTCTGTTGTGCAGTGTGTGGTCTAGCTTTGTCGGGAAGCAGCAGTGGCGTAGAGTGACTGACCAGCCTCGGTTGTTTAGCAGCTAGTTTTTATATCATGGTTTGCAATTGCTGGGAATAGACGTCTTCTTTAATCGTCTGGCCAGATTTGAGAAAACTGTAATGAACGGCACCGTTACTAGGCCATCAAATGCTTACAAGTACCTTTTTTATGTCAATTTTTGTTTGGGGCAGGATTTGGCTAGCTTGCCAGTGCGTTTTGCAGCTGTGCTCACTCAATTTGTGAGGTACCTTTCAAGCTTTTTAATATTCTCAATTTGCTTCAAGTGGAGTAAAACAGTTTTATCACTAACACCGTAGCCTGCAACTAATTCGGACGTGATTTGTGATTGATCCGCTTCCACAATAGCCTTCAATTCTTCATTATTAACTTGAGTCTCTGGCCGTCCACGAGGCTTTTTTTTTGTAGGTCGAACTCTCCAAAGCAACGATGAACTAAAAAAAGAATGTTAGAAATAAAAACGAATGTGATTTCTTTTGCGACACGACCGCCATACCCATCATTAACCCTTCGAGCTGTCTCCGCAGCATTGGTGCCACAGTGGAAACTCGTGCTCGTAAATAACGCGATATTTGAAGTTTTCCATTTCTGTGAACTGAGTGAGGCAAACAAAAAAAACAAAAGAAAACAACAATAGAATGACGGTTAACGAAATACAAATATATGTGTAAATTGCTGTATGGAATTCCTAATCAAAGAGGAGAAATTTGTGATTAAGGCCAAAACGCCAATTTCATATGTAAGGACCCAATATTAAAACACTATTCTCCACTTTTGGCTGAATCATGGAGAAGTTGAGTATTAAATGGTTGAGTATAAAATTTGTCTCGTTACTTGAGGGAAGAAAAAATAAAAAAATATTCTCCCGAAAGGAAATCGGGCCAATAACCTCCATATTTACACTTAAACGCTGTATAAAATAAAGAACTTATTGAAAACAATTGAATTGTAAAAGTAAAAATAAAAAAGGCCTGTCGTGGTACAGGAGCAGAAGTGTTTAACTGTACGTAAACGTGACTGGTTGTGCGTTCGATCCCCACTACAGTAAATGAAATATTTATTTAAATTTATATTTTTATTCCTTTGTTCTGGTGTCGATACAAAGCACGGCGTGTTATACTAGGTTCCCTCTGCCTACTTTGCTATGTGAGGGATACAGCGTGAAGCAGATTTTTAATTTTTTATATATAAAAGAAGAAATTGAAATAAACGTCAGATTATTTTGATATATTTACAAACACTGTTGTAGGCATCTGTCAAGTCAAATGAATTCAACGCGGTGCAAAAGTCGTACTGGCGTTTTTCGCACAGTGCCTGATGGCGACTATCAATCATTCAATCTATCTGAGTGACAGCAGACTAACGAAGGAAAAATATGTTTAAAGATTATATATTTTTCTCAATTTTAAAAATACATTTTATAAGTGTTTGTTAACTTGTTATATTTTTATCAATATTAATAAATACTGTATTGTTAACTTGCTATGGCAGCACTGTTGTTTAAATTGACTAATGACAGCACTGTTTGTAACTGAATTCTATAAAAGGCGGCGTTCGTTTTTAATCGAGCGTCCATTTGTGCTCGCATTTCTTCAGAGGAGAGCTACTTACTTCCACCCCGCCCAGTGACTCTGGAAAGGCCATTTCAACTCAACGAAAGTTTAGTGTTTTTGATAAAAAAAAAATGTTTTGAATTAGCCACATTGTGCGAAAGTGGCCCCTGAAACCTACACTTGAGTTAAAACTGCCAAAGTGCTCCGAATTTCCCAGGTTCCCTCCGATATGTGCGGCGCTGCTTGGAAATCAACGTCACGACGATATCGATAACTTTTTAACTCACATATAGCAGGCAGAAATAACATGGTGCTAGGCACTCTATTCTCTCACAGGTAATATGATTTCAACTTTTCTAGTCAATGTGCTATGTCAGTCACGTCAGTTATCATTTCTTTCAACAGAATATCTAAGATCTTGAGTCACTCCACCGTATCCTGTATAAAATTAAGATAACAGATTGTATATACTTTGCGTAATTTATGAAGATTCTCTCTAATATAATGTTGTGCCTCTGGCCGGTTCATTAGCGCCGTGGATTGCTTAAATTATTTCTCAAGCAAACGTCATTATACTTGCCCTCTTTGTACGGTGTGGCCACTAATTACATTCTTTTTCCCGCTTTACATTTCCGTTCCCCACTTTCCGCCGAATTTTCGAGGCATTGCGTGTCCAGTGGCGGAACTCAATCCGCGCCTTGCCTCGTTAACAGAGCGAAAAAATTAAAATATAATAATATTTAATTTCCTCGAGTGGGAATCGAACCCATAACAGCGGCTTACGGCTTCAAAACAGAAGTTATACTTCTTGTTGATCTAAATTACTAAATAGGTACGGATCCCTAGGTGCAAATGTCCGACTTTCAATTGACGGATATTAATCTCTGATGTTAACAATATTTTCCATTTGATTATTAAAATGTTGAATGTTTTGTAAATATGAATCTAAGCACTCCTCTTTCTGTAATGAAAATTTGTTAATAAATCCCTACAAACATGATAAGATCATAAATAAGTTGTAATATGCGTATAAGTGTTTGGACGTAGCTTGATGAGAACGTATGGCTTAGTGGTCAATACTCTAAACTGGTTTCGAAGACGCTCGTAGTCCTAAGTTCCATTTTTTATATTATATTTTTTAAAACTACCTTTTTTCCTAAGTGTAGAAAACACTTTCGAAATGTTAAAAAAATGCGTTTGCCGTAATTTTCAAGATCGCCTGTTCGCTGGCTCCAAAGAACGCCCCGGAGCGGAGACAAACGATGTTTACGCTCGAGCTCAAATGATGCAAACAAAGCTCCAGACATTTTTGCACCTTTTAGGTACTAATAGACTTATAATATTTTATTATTTGTTACATTCTTTAAAAAATGGTTGTACGTGCCCTGCCGTGTGTTAAGCGATGTAATATTTGACTGCCTTGTAAATAGAGAACGATTTGATAACAATTCAAGAAATAATAATGAGAAAAATCAAGAAGTATCTCCATTATTATTTGAACCCCAATACCATCGCATATACTACAGACAACAACTGGACTAATCTAATTGGGATTTAAGAAAATAACAATATTTTAGAAAACGTATATACGTATGTATCTTGTATACGAAGCAGAACTCGAATCCGCGTCTCGAAGAACTATAACCGCCTAACTATAGGTTTTATTAAATCTACTTTGAAGTTCCTATACGCTTGTTACAATTTATTTACATTATATTGTTTCATTTGTTAAGTATCCGATTATTTTTTATCTGTAGTGTTGTAACTGATATCCCAATAGCTGATGTGTCTAGTGTTAAGAATTTTTTATCGTTATGATGGTGAATGACCCAAAATCTTTTAGAGATTCAGAGGTAACAGCGTTAAGAATTTTATATTATGCCATAAGAAATTATCGCATTAATGAGATATTTGATAAATTGAAATAATTCTATATATAACGGAGTGCTTTGACACTATGTCCAGAACAGTGCCAACTGCACTGTGGTAACAAGTGCTAAAGAATGTGCTCGGAGCACAAACAAATTATAAGAGCCGAAATTTGATGAGTTTACTAGCAAACTGTGAAGAGTGCTATTCAGGTCGTCAGACCAGCTCAATGATATCATATTATTTTACTGTTACCTAACTGCTAAGATTGAGGCTGCCGCAGGGGCACAAGGTTGTGACTATAACGCGATCTTTATGGGCTCGACCCCCAATTTAGTTTCATATAAAAATTCTAAGAACTGTTATTTATCTAGACTGTATTTCTATTTTCTTTTTTTTCATATTTTTTTAATTATATGATAAGATAAAACGCGGCCAATCTACACATAATAATTAAATTTGGAAAAGCGAAATATTTAAAATAAAACATTCCCTTTCAGCTGTTAATAATAAAACTATATTAGTACTTTACGGCAGCCATTACAACACACTAGTTCTAGAGCAATAGAAATAGAGACCCTCGGCTTATATCTTTTAAATTAGTATGTTACATCTGCACTTGTATTAACTTATATATAGTGCTCTACAATGTGTAGTGCACTAGGAATAGAGTCGAGTAATAGGATACTTATAAAATAATCAAAAGTAATATAATTTAATTCTCTTATAATTGCAACAATTGTTGCAGATAATAATACAATTTAGTATAAGTTCTATTGTTATCTGGTACAATGAAAGTGTAAGTAAAAATGGAAATTTTTAATCGTTATTTTTATTTTTGTGTATGAAAATAAAATAAATCAGCTACACGCTGTATCCCGCACACAGCAGGGTAGGCAGAGGGAACCTAGTGTAAGACACTCACTTCCCCACTTTCTGCCGAATTCTGGAGGCATTGCGTGTTAAGTGGCAGAACTTAACGCCGCGCTTGGCCTCGACACCAGAGCGAAGAAATGGAAATAAAAAAATTTGGTAAATATTTGATCTCCTCGAGTGGGGATCAAAACCACAACCAGTCAAATTTTATATTCAGCCATTGAATGTATTTCATATTCCCTAGACGAGACTAAAGTAATAGTAAATTTTCCACTCCACAAAATAAAAAAAGTTAAAAACATCTCAAATCAAAATGCTCAATAGATTCTTGCTTATAATAATTGTGTTGATTTATTTTTGTTTAGCAGTAGCGTCTGAGAGCAGATGCCTTTAACAACCATAAATCATCAGATTATTATGTGAAACATAAATATTTTCCTGCAATTTTTTATGTCGTAACAAATTTGTACCTTCATTTTCTTTTGTGGTATAAAATTTTATAAGTAATAATCATATTAACCCAGTTTCTAATATTTTTAATAAATCTAAAAATGCATGCGATGATTCTGATTATGGTTTTGGTTCATATTAAAATAACAAAAAATGTTCTATTTAAATAACAAGGACATTTCCTTCTCTCTCACCATCCAATTTTCAAGTCATTATGTATTGAGTGGCGGAATTCAACGACGCAGTATATCTTGTTACCAGAAACTGTTAAATATTGCTAATACTGGTCTTGGAAATGTCAACGATTCATACAATACGCTAGGTAAAACACTAATGAGTGATTTGGTCCAAGCCCCTATATCGTCTAAAATATGACCCACTATGCGTGACAAAAAAATAAGAGATATATAAAAAAAGTTTAAGATTAATAGCACTTTTTTGAATGACTATACAATATCTCACAAACTCAATTAAGATAACAAAGTACAAGTTATCTATTTGCGTAGTGTTATCAATATTACATTGACTCATTATTGAGATATATGGATATTATAATATTCTCACTATTCTCTTTCTTATATAGATTTTTTCCCTCATAGGAAAATACCTTGTCGAAGAAAACTTAATTTAAGCACACTCCATTCTCCGTTGTTTGCCCGAATGCCTGAATATTGCGTGTAGAGCGGTGGAACTCAATGCCATAGTTTGTTTTACACGAGCACGATGGACGTTGAAAAGAATTTATTCCTGAACATCGAGCTCAGAATTTAAGTCTCTCTCGTTTCTTTGTCGTTGGTCCAATACGTCACCATGCTTTATGTTATTTGTATAACAGGAAGAGAATATATGTATCGAAATTACACCACTTATATTATTTATAATTCTAATTAGATCATAAAAATATTAACATTTTATTTACAAAATTGTATTAAAATATACCTAATCCAGTAGAATTTCACGCCTTCCATTTTTTTCATTCATCTAACACCAACATATGTATAAAGATCAAACCTTCTTTTTTTCGAAGTTGAAATAAATCTACCAATATTGATTTAAAATAAAAATAATAATATTAAAGAAAAATAAAATACGATATTCAAACAGAATAATATCATTTCTTAAATTATTATAAATAGCAATACATCTTATCGAAGAGATAAAATAAGTAGTAAGTACTAAGTTAATATAAGTAGCAAGTAACGTTTGTATAAATATTACTCCAAGCACTTAACTAATTAATAGTTTCATCAAAATGTTTCAATTAATCAACTTGTTGATTGTTTTTCTGTGTTTAAAAGGCGCACACACGTCTTCGCTAACGGAAGTGCAGCAAGATTGCATAAAAAAATATTCCAGTTCCGCGAGCAATGACGATTTGGTTGGCACATGGTACAGAGTTTACAAATTTGCCATATTCTTAAATCTAGTACCATCTTCGGCTTGCCCCAATACAACCATAGTTAAGGCAAACCGATCCGAAATCCAACGTTATTCAGAAGCCTACGGACCTGATAATCCATATTCTTTCAATGACAATGCCGTTTTAGTGAATGAAGACAACTCTTTCTATGGTATGTTGATGGGTAAGACACAAACAAGATTTTACGTGTTTGATCCTAGCTCTGTCTTTCACAAGAAAGAACTGGTAGACGCCAAGGTTTATATGAAGATTAACGACGATTATATGTTATACCATGACTGTGCGTTACGAGGTCATGTTAGGTGGCTTTTATCGAGAAGAAGGGATCAAACTACAGAAGAAATACAACAAGTGCTCAAATCAATATCCTCGGAAGTAGGACGAATGGAAACTCAAAGATATTGTTATTGCGTGTCATTTTGTTTTGACTAAATTTTGCAATGCTGCATTGAGTATAATATATTGAGTATTTTGGTAATTTTGTTTTTATTGGACCTATTTGTTGTTATAAATGTTTATAATTTTATAATTTTATACGTGATGATTGTGGGTTCAAGTTCAAAAGAATTGAATCATTGCGAAAATCAAAAATTAAAATCTCTCCTATATACATAAATAGGCGTAAAGTAGCTTTATATTCCTGATAGATTGTAGATTTTCCTTATACGATTCTTTACTAGAATGTGTAGGCAAGTTAGAATTGTATACATTTCTATAAGTTATGAATTTCGTTTAAATGTTAATATTTAGATTCTCTTCGATCGCTTAAAAAAGTGTATCACTTAAAAAATTGTATCATCAAACAGAATATGTTACTGCGTGTTATAATTATTTAATGACCATGACCACTTTTTATTGCTGTTCCAATTGAAAACGCAAAAAATTCATACTCCTTCTGTCATAAAAAGGTGTTCAAAGTTTTTACCAAATATTATTATGTAGATATAACTCCAAGTGTTTGAAATTTGACTAAGTCTTCTTGTTCACCTAACTCTTATCTAGGCATATATCTATGAGTGGACTATAATATACATATACTCATAGTTTCAATATACGTACATATTACATTTTTTAGTTTAGCGCTGTATCCCGTATATAACAGGGTAGGAATCCTAGCCTACTACACACTCCGCTCCCCACTTTAAACCGACGTCTGGAACTCAACGCCGCGTTTTGCATCAACATCAGAGCGAAGAAATGAAAATATTAAATGCTTTATATCCTCGAGAGCACCTCGACCCAAAATCTGTCACGTTTACAATCACATCATTGTGCCCCTGCGCCAAGACTGGCCATTCTATTATATGTAACTTATATAGCTTATTCTCTGGCCTATTGACTTTCCAACACCAGTATTAACCAGTATTCCATACAATTTATCCGATTAGAATTATCTTATCAGATTTATAAAACGATATATGTTTTTAATAGTAAAAAGTCACTTTAAAAGCTATTATCATTGTACGTTATTGAGGCTAATCGTGGCACAGGGGTACAAGCCTGTGACTATAAGCGCGATAGGTTGTGGGTTCGATTCCCACTCGAGGAAATGAAATATTCCTCCGTACTCTGTATCCATAGACACTCCCGTTTCCCACTTTCCGCCAGATTCTATCTGTCCGTCCTTCTATACTTCCGGTTAACCTAGTATTATGAAATTTCGCATCAAGCATCTACAGATAGTACTAACTTAGGAAAAAATCTGAAAACAATACACAAGTGAGGTATTAGATGAAAGGGGTCTGGCTAAACTAAGCCTGAATTTCATAAAAAGCTCGAGACCTGCAATTTTGCCTCCAATTTTTCTTACAATGATCATACATACAGACAGACATACAGACGGATAGACAAGAAGTTAAAAAAATATATTTTTGCATTCTATTATTGTTTTTAACTGCCCTTCTATCCATTTCAGCCAAAATGACTTAATGTACAGACAAAATATTTTTACTGTCTTATTATATACAGATTTAATTTATATTGATTATCTTATGGCAAATGCAGCATAATAAAAGAATTATTATTGGTATACGGGCGAAGCCGCCAGTGAGCCGCTAGTATAATAATATCAATGCATCTCAATAATAAATCAAAGTAATTATCAATGTCATATTGATAACACTACGCAGATTGATAACTTCTACTTTTGACTTTGTTTGACTTAGTAAGACATTGTATAATCATTTTAAAAAAGTATAATTCTTTTTTATGTATTTTTTTTTTTTGTCACACATAGTGGTTCATATAAGACAATATAGGGGCTCTGGCTCACTTATTAGATTCTTACATTGCCTATAGTGTGACTGACTCCTCGATATTGCCAAGACCAGTATTAGCCATATTTAACAATTCGTTGAGTTCTGCCACTCAATACACAATGACTTGCATTGTTTGATTGATTAAAAATTTTAGAAACTAGGTTTATATAATTATTACTTATCAAATTTTAAACCATCAAAGAAATTAAAAATACAAATTAGTTCCAATATATAATACAAATTTGTTCCAATAATACATTTCGCAGGAAAATAATTATGTATGTAAAAAATAATTAAATCAGCTTCACGCCGATCCAGTCGATTACAGTACACGACTGGCCTCAGGCAGCTATTTTATTTCTATTTATTAGATCACTAGTGTCCTTTTTTATGTTGAATTTATTTTTTACTAAAAATATCAACATAACAACATTTATTCATAAATAATCTCAACTATCATATAATTTAATATCAATGGGACAGCACTACTAACATGAGATCACTGGATCCCAGTGCGAGAAGAGAGGTTATAGTGGCGTAAAGGCACGTGCGACTGTAAACGCGACGTTTGTGACTTTGGTTTCCACTTAGGGGATATTTTACTACCTCGCATTGGTAATGAGCGAAACGACTAACGAGAAAAACGCGGCGTTAAGTTCTGGCACTCAACACGCAATACCTCAAAAATTTGGCGGAAAATGGGGAACGGAAATGTCTTAATAGGGAACGATGTGTCACGACACTTTTAGGTTCTCTCTGCCACTGCTATATTTTTAAGTTTTAATAATCTAATTATTAATTCTAGGACGACAATGGATGTCCATTGTGCACAGAGAAATGGGTCAGTAGAAATGCTATAAAACAACAAAAAAATTAAAACAATTATTTAAAGTAAAAAAATAACTGACTTAATACTCCATATATATTTTAGTCCAGGCCGACCAATATAATTTAGTCGCAAATATTGTCCAAGCGATGAAATATTTATAATTTTTTTTTTTTACTTATAATAAATCTGTAGAAAAGTCGTTTCTGTACATTAAAAATATAAAAAAAATAATTGCCAGGGTGTTAAAGGATAATTAACAGAATCCATTTCCAACATTTTTGGAATTTTTGTCTGTTTGTCTGTTTATGTGAACACGTATCACGTAAAAAGTACACAATAAATTTAAGCAACTTTTATACATAAAAATTACAAATAAATCAAGGTAGGTTTTAGTGTTTATTTCATTGTAATCGCTTCACTCTATCAAAAGATATAAGTATTTAAGTTTTCAAGACGTTTATATTTGAGATAGTAAAAAACGATACAAGTAACGCTATCTATTGACTAATAAATTTAAGAGCGCTCTTATCCACCCGATCCCAAAGAAAGGCGATGGTTCCGATCCATCTAACTACAGGCCTATTGCTATCATCTCCCTGCTCTCAAAAGTCATGGAGAGCATTATCAATAGCCAGCTCTTGGTTTATCTAGAGGATCACCGATTGATTAATGACCGACAATATGGCTTCCGCCATGGTCGCTCAACCGGTGATCTTCTGGTTTACCTTACCCATCGCTGGGCTGCGGCTATTGAAAGTAAGGGAGAGGGCCTGGCAGTTAGTTTGGACATGGCGAAGGCCTTTGATCGAGTGTGGCATGAGGCGCTCCTGGCTAAACTTCCATCCTATGGGCTTCCCGAGAATTTATGCAAGTGGATCGCCAGCTTTCTCACTGGGCGCAGCATCAAGGTCGCTGTCGACGGTTTTTGCTCTAAACATATGCCCGTGAACGCTGGCGTTCCCCAAGGCTGCGTGCTGTCCCCTACGCTGTTTCTTCTGCATATCAATGACATGTTAGAGGATTCTAGCATTCATTGCTATGCAGATGATAGCACGGTGGACGCTGTTTACTCCGGCCGAGCAAGTCTTTCTCGGGAAAACGCCGAACAGTGCCGAAATAAACTTGTGTCTTCCGTTGAGGCATCCCTCAACAATGTCTCCTCATGGGGTGAAAGGAACCTAGTTCAGTTTAACCCCCTGAAGACACAAGTTTGCGCGTTAACCACAAAAAAAATCCCATTTATCGTATCACCAGTCTTTCAGAACATTCCCCTTACAGCCGCGCCCAGTATCAGTATATTGGGTCTCAATGTTTCGAGTGACTGCCAGTATCGCGATCATTTGGAAAGCAAGGCCAAGTTGGCCTCAAAGAAACTGGGGGTCATCAACAGAGCGAGACGGTACTTCACGCCAAAACACCGTTTGGCCCTATATAGGGCCCAGGTTCGGCCTCATATGGAGTACTGTTCTCATCTCTGGGCTGGTGCACCCCAGTATCAGCTTGAACCATTTGATCGCATACAACGCAGAGCCATTCGAATCATTGGGGACCCAATAATCTGTGAAAGGCTTGATACTTTGGCTTTGCGTAGAGACGTTTCCTCGCTGTGCGTTCTCTATCGCATTTATCATGGGGAGTGTTCTGAAGAACTGTTTGACCTGTTACCTGCCGCCGAATTTTCTAACCGCACAGTACGACATAAGCTAAAATATCATCCACACCATCTGGATACGTGGCAATCCACTACTGTGCGGTTTCGTAGGAACTTCCTTCCACGCACCACGGAACTGTGGAATGACCTACCCGCGGCAGTGTTTCCAGGTCGATATGACATGTGTACCTTCAAAAAGCGCGTCTATCTCCACCACAAAGGCCGGCAACGCACCTGTAGCTCCTCTGGTGTTGCACGGGGCCGTGGGCGGCGGTAATCACTTACCATCAGGTGACCCGAATGCTCGTTTGCCTTGTCCTTTTTCCATAAAAATAATAATAATAATAATAATAATAGTAGGACAACAGATGATTGACAGGTCCCTACCTTCAAAACTGGCAAGATGGCGGAAACTTAAGTTCTTATAAAGTTATATTCTATTTTGTAGCCGGAGTATAGAAGATAAGCTGTGTCTGTCGGTCGGGCAAGAATTCAACTGGCTTCCAACACCGGAGCTTCTGGTACCCTCCTGGGATAGTTTCTCTTTGAGTGCCGCTATGACAGTCCAGGGATGGGTGGGGGTTGCGTGCCGGAGCCTATTGCCTAAGCTGGAGTATTACTTAATGCGAAACACAGTGGCAGAAAGCTACTACTTCACACTGGTTTTAAATGCCGGGGTGGTAATAATCCGGTCGAGTCTGCCCATGCGTGTTGTCATTGCGGGCAACGTGATTTTCCTACACGTACTTTAAACACCTCTTATGACACCAACAGTACCAAGGTGATCCTATTCTAGGCTGGGATCACACGACCGATCGGTTTGAATGATCCAATTCGCACAGATCAAAGTTGATGACCTTATTTTTTTCGAAGTCGTTCAATAAAAGTACTAATATTGACTTAAAATAAAAATAATAATATTAACGAAAATTAAAATATGATATTCAAATATAACAATATAATTCCTTTAATTATTATAGATAGCTGAAAGCAATACATCTATATATATATAATACATCTTATCGAAGTGATAAAACGAGTAGACGGGTTTATATAAATATTAACCGCTAATAACTAATTATTAGTTTCATAAAAATGTTTCAATTAATCAACTTGTTGATTGTTTTTCTGTGTTTAAAAGGCGCATACTCGTCTTCGCTAACGGAAGTGCAGCAAGATTGCTTAAAAGAATATTCCAGTTCCGCGAGCAATGACGATTTGGTTGGCACATGGTACAGTGTTTACAAATTTGCCTTATTCTTAAATCTATTACCATCCTCAACTTGCCCCAATACAACCATAGTTAAGGCAAACCAAGCGGAAATTCAACGTTATTCAGAAACCTATGGGCATGACAACCCATATTCTTTCAATGACAATGCTGTTTTAGTGAACGAAGACAACTATTTCTATGGTATGTTGATGGGTAATACACAAACAAGATTTTACGTGTTTGATCCTACCTCTGTCTTTCACAAAAAAGATCGAGTAGACGCCAAGGTTTATTTGAAGATCAACGACGATTATATTTTATACCATAATTGTGCGTTTCGAGGTCATGAGAGGTGGCTTTTATCGAGAAGAAGGGATCAAACTACAGAAGAAATACAACAAGTGCTCAAATCAATATCCTCGGAAGTAGGACGTATGGAAACTCAAAGATTTTGCCACTGCGTGTCATATTGTTTTGATTAAATTTTTACTACAATGAGTATAATATAATGAGTATATCGGTAATTTTGTTTTTTATTGGAGCTATTTGTCGTTATAAGTGTTTATAATTTTATATGTTGCTTGTGAATTTCTCGCGACTGTAAACTGATGGGTTCAAGTTCAAGAGAATTGAATCATTGCGAAATCCAAAAATTAAAATCTCTCCTGTATAGTAGCTTTATATTCCTAATAGATTGTAGATTTTTCTAATACGATTTTTTTACTAGAATGTGTGGGCTAGTTAGTTTTTGTATATATTTCAATAAGTAATGAATGTCGTTTAAATTTAATTATTAGATTCTCTTCGATCATTTAAAAAAGTATGACACTTTAAAATGTGTATTGTCAAACAAAACATGAAACTGAGTGTTATAATTATTTAATTTATTTAATGTACTATAATTGCATTAGTTAAAAAAACTGACTACTTTTATTATTGTATCAATTGAAAATGCAAAAATTTCATACTCCTTTTATAAAAACTGTTCAAAATTTTAGCCAAATATATTATTATGTAGATGTAACTGACGTAGGAACCTAAATCAATCCAAGTTCCTCGGAATATATGAAATTTGACTAAGTCTTCTTGTTCATCTAACGTTTGGCTAGGCATATATCTAGGAGCGCTAGTGACTATGATATACATAGTTATTCAAATGTATATACAACATAAATACATATTAAATGTTTTAGCTTCATGCTATTATCCCACATGTAGCAGGGTAGGCAAAGGAATCCTACTATTAAGACACTCCGCTCTTCACTTTTCACCGACTTCCGGAACTCAACGCCGCGCTTTGCATCGACACCAGAGCGAAGACATGAAAATATTAAATATTTAATTTAGAGTGCACTTCGATCCAAAATATGTCACTTTTACAATTACATCCTTGTGCCCCTGCGCCACGACTCTTCTGTAACCCATTGACTTTACCAACGCCAGTATTAACCAGAATTTCATACAATTTGTCCGATTAGAATTATCTTATCAGATTTATAAAATGTTATATATATGTTTTTAATAGTAAAATGTCACGTTATAATCTATTACCATTGTAATTTATTGAAGCCAGTCGTGGCGCAGGGGCACAAGCGTGTGACTATAAACACAATAGTTTGTGAGTTCGATTTCCACTCGAGGAAATGAAATATTCCTCCGTACTCCGTTCTCATTTTCACTCCAGTTTCTCACTATCCGCCAATGCTTGTTGAGTGGCGGAACTGAACGCCACGTCGTTGCGCCATGACAGTCGCAAAAAAATATTTACTTACCATAAAGTAATCTGAAAAATGGCTATTGTGAATAGAAAATGTAAAAAGTTTTATTGTGGGTTAAGGGGTTTTGTTATTTTGTTAAAAATCTGTTCGAAAGGGTTAAGCCGTCTATTGAGATAACACGAGTATATTTTACGGTTTACGGAATACTAGGGATTGAATATGTCGATTATATATAAAATCTACTGTTTTTAATATTGTTTATTTAATTTTTTAAATATTTTATTGACTTTGTTTTCGTTGACTTAAACACGTAAAATAAAAAATCTTGCCTTGTCCGTTCTCATATTAACTTCGAAAAATCCTCTCTTAGTCTCTCTCTCTCTTACATTCCAAATTTGATTTAACGCTAGTAGTTTGTCGTAATTTTTAAAGCAACGCATAAAATAAATTAACATATTAGTTATTTAAGATACGTAGTATATTAAAATCCAGTCTGCAAAAATTCATGAAAATTATCAATTTTTTTAAATAGTTTCATAATTTTGTTTTTCTGATTATAGTAAAGTTATAAATTTTTATAGTAACGGCTAAAATAAGTTATACAAGTTATACAAAGTTGTGAATGTTATTGTTTCGTGAATATCCCGGATTGCTTAAAGACTAACAAAAACTAAAATAAAAATATATTTTCAATAACTAAGTTGTAAGGAATGCCTCCAGAATTCGACGGAAAGTGAGGAACCGTGTGTATTAGCACTAAGCTCCTAGTCCCTACCTAACTATCATGCGAGATAGAGCTGAAAAAAAAACAAAGTTGTAGTTTTTTTATCTTCACACTGTATCCTGCATCGCAGGTTAGGTAGAGGGAACTTAATTTTAAGACATTCACTACTTTCCGCCCAATTTTGAGATATAACGTGCTAGTTTCCGAAACTCAGCACCGACATTTGTCTTCTTACCAGAGCGACGAAAGGAAAATAATTCGTTTCCCTAAGTGGGAGTCGAACCCAAAACAGTCGCGTTCACTGTTATACGTTATGCTACTGTGACACGTTTACCCGGATTGTAAATGTTGCCATATTTAAATAAGATTTCGACTTTTAAAATATCTATATTTAAAAATGTTATCACAAAAATTCACTGCATCCCTATCACACGATAAATGTGGCGGTTAACCTAATAATCCGAACTGTTTCGTTCTTTAACAAATATTTAATACTATTTCATGTAATATGCTATTCTTTATAATCTTCTTTGTTTTATTTCGAAAGGTTTTTGTTTTAAAAAATAAATGATATACATTCATATAGTATATTCTATTCTTTATATTTATATTCTATTTCAAGTTTTTTTTAGCTTCACGCTGTATCCCTCACATAGTGCAAAGAAATCCTGGAAACCTAATTTAAAGTCACGCCGTTCTCGTTAAGATACTTCCGCTCTCCACTCTCTGTCGAATTCTCGAGGTATTCAGAGGATAATTGAGTGGCCGATTTCAACACCGTGCTTTGCTTCGTTACCAGAGCAAAGAAATTAACATATTAATATAATTCTAGTCAATAAATAGCAAATTATATTATTTCTCTCATAATAATTATGTTTTTTCGAATTTTCAATTAACGCATTGACGGCGGAAATTCAGGCTAGCCACAATGTATTTTTAAAGTTAACAGGCATAGCAATGCACCGTGCATTGAAGCTGGCAGGCAAAGAAACCTGGTGTTAAGATTTTCTGCTTTGCCCTTTTCGTTCAATGTTCGAGTTGAAGGAAAAGTGCAAAACAGAAAGATTGCTTATTGTGTAGTGAAACTCAACACCATGTTTTTTCTTGTTTCCAAGGCGAGAGGATGAAATTAATTCATTCCGCCGAGTAGAAATCGAGGGAATCGAACCCGCTACCTTTATATTAACAATGAAATAATGTCCCACTGTGCCAGGACGACTTTCGATATAACACAATTTACTGGATATTTTTATAAAAGCGACGTTCAAATCCTATTCACGAATGCCCATTCTTTTTAAACACCCTGTGAACCGGCTAATACCAGATTATAGAGACAAAAAGAGCAAATACCTTGTTACGTTTCCCCAAAACTCGCAGTTTTATCCCTAAAATGTGCCACGCGACTAATAATCTTATAATGATGACATCTATACAAAGGGTGTCAATCATTATGCAATTAAATGAATGAATGAAAGTTTAGTAAAAAGCTTTTTGTTAGTACTTTTTGGTTATACTTTAATAATATGGTTTATGTGATTATAAGTAACGGTATTAAAGCCGTCTTGGCACAGTGGATCTGAGTGTTAGTGTCAACGATATGGTTGTGTTCGATTTCCACTTGGGGAAATGATTATAATATTTTTTTTATTGAATTATCTTAGAAAATTACTAAAATGTATGTACATGAAAGACGAAGTGTCTTAAATAGTGTCTGCTTGTCCTGCTACACGGGAAAATGCATGAAGAAAACATTTTTTTTCAGCTTTAGAAAAAAAATGTTTTTTTAGGTAGGCAGAGAGAATATACCTACTGATTAATACCTCTGTTCTCTTCTATTTCACCTGTAATGTTTTTTTCAATCAGTGCGTAATTGCTAAAACTAACTAAAACTAACACATGTACTGTTTACTTTCACCGTTATAATTTCTATAATATAGTTTATAATATAAACATAATGTTCCTGTCGGGGCACAGAAGAACAAGCGAAAGATTATATAAATGAAATGTTATATAATTACATTTTTTCGCTCTGGTGTCGAGACAAAGCTTGGCGTTAAGTTCCGGTGCTCGACACCCAAAACCTCCAGAATTAGCGAAAAATGGGGAACAGAATGTCTTAGCACTAAGTTTCTTTGCCTACCTTGCTGTCTGCAGGTCACAGCGTAAAGTTAAAAAATAATATAAACATTCCACTTTTGATATAGATTAATCGCAGCGTTAAGCTACCTTACTTAACACACATTTCAATCAGGATAGAACGAGAAACTAATAAAAAGAAACCCTTGAATATGAACTCTGAGCCTACATTCGTCAAGTACGTACGACACACCAGCCGTACCCCAATGCACAATCTTACACTAATTTATTTATAATCCTATACCATTTTAGCTACAATTTGACCCCATTTTAAATCGCTTATTACATATTATGTAGATAATGCTTTATAATATTTCATAACGTTTATCCTTATGTTTGTTTAGTAATATTTCATTATTAGTTTTATGAAGTAATAATTCAAGGGATGTTAGCACAAAACCAAACAAACCATTGAAAAGTTTCGCTCAAAATATGACGATAATAAAAAGTTTGGGGCTACTCATGAGGCGGATATGAAATGTCAAAGCGGATGTAGATAAAAAATAGTATTGTTAGATGAAACACTGTTTTCTATTTTATTCTTATTGTATTCTTAAAAAATGTAAATCAAAGTAAACAAAAATAATAATTAATCAATTATTACGTACGATTCTCGATACAAAATGTATTTATTATTTGGAATTAAAAAAATATATCGATATTTTTCTATAAATATCTAAACGAAATGAAATTTAAATAAAATAATTCTTAAGGCACTAAAAATCATATATTATTATCATGTAATCAATGATTTGAGGCCAGTCTTAGCGTACCAGCGCACGACGCATGTAACGCGACAGGTTGTGGGTTGGATTCAGAATTGTGGAAATGAATTATTTAAGATTTTAATTTTGTATTTATGGCAATGCCGACAAGTAATGCCTCAAGAAGAAAGGAAATGTCTAAATGTGGAACAGAGTATGTTAATACTAGCTTTCTAGGTTCTCTTAGCCTACCTTGCTGTATGTGGGATACACGGTGAGGCTTAAAAAATTTAATATAAAAATCAAACAATTAATAAAAGAAAATACGATAAAAACATACATACACATACATAAATTCATAACAAATAAAAATATGGTATCGTTGAGATCCCGCTCCTCCTAAACAATCGCTTCTTTCATAGCCACAGCACTTTGCTTTACTTACAACCCAATCTGTGAGAAAATTAAACAAAATTATAAATTTGATAATACCCTACATAATAGTAATAGATACATAAAAATAAGCGGATGTTTGTCTGTCTGTATGTTAGCAATTTGTCTAAAGTAAGGTAAAAGGGCCTCGGGCGATGTTTCTGCGGATCCGTCTTTACAATTTCAACTCGTTCATAAATTTTATTTGTATTATACTTTTTTTAAATATAAAATGTTTTTTTACGCCAACATGATTGCAAGTCAAGAAAAAAGTATTGATTATGTATATATACATACATATATATAGCGGAAGAGAGTTTTATCCTCTTTCGCTACTTAGTGACTGATAGATAACGCATAGGAAAGCGAAAAACGGAGTGTCTTATGCAATTTCTTATTTCTAAATGCGAAATATGGGAAACTTAGTCATAAGATACTCCGTTACCATTAAGGCACTCCCGTTTCCCACTGTCCGCCGAATTCTAAATAAAATATTAAATATTTTATTTCGCAAGATAATGTGTGAGGTTAGAATAATATATCTATATGTAATTTAAAAAAACAAGCTTAACTACACCAAGTGCCACAAGGGCTATAGAATCTGCTTGGAGCTATAAATTGTAAATAAGTCCAATCTCGACTGGTTTTCTAATAACCTCTGAACAGTTCTCCTTTTCATGTCCTGGCTCCATATTCGCCTGGTGATCTGTAATACAGGTATATACCCAGTATGGACACCAGTCTCTCACATTAGCTTTTTACTGTTCTCCACTGGTTTCTTTGTCAAATGTGTATTTATATGACCAAGCTTTGTGAGATGAAAATAAAGATTTATTTATTTATTTATTATTATTATCAGATCAGCTTGATGATACCGATCTAATTACAAAAAAAGTGTTAAAAATACTTGAAATACATATATACTAATATAAAAAAAACATAAAAGATAATATATTCAAAAATGAAATCAAATTAATTATTTTCAAAGCATAATCAAGGCTGTAGAGCTAATGTGTCCTCATCGCGTCGTTGGAAAGATTAATAATGCTTGTAATTATGTTAACAACGTGTACTTCATCAGTGTTAAAGAGTAAGGGAGGCTTCACACGACATAATGTGAAATTACTTAGAACGATAGATGATATTGAGGAGCATTTTGTCACGGTTGTAGGTTCGATTTCCATAAAAAATACAGCGTGTATCTCGCATAGCAAGGTAGGCAAAGGGAACCTATGGTTAAGACACTCCGTTCCGAGAAATTCCAGTTCCAGTCCTAAACTCGCGTTTAGGACTGGAACTCAACGCTGCGCTTTTAGCAATCAAAAATTCGTAAAGTCAAACGCATATAAAATTATAACACCTAAGCGGCAAAAGATTGCCACTTAAAAGAACCATTATCTTGTCAACAAAAAATCACAAATACAAAAAATCGCCGGTCACGCCGGAGGAGAGCGGGTCAATAAAATAGCAAAAAAACACTGCACTTTGACTCGTTCCTTGAGCGAGGAAATGAAAATAATAAATTTACCCTATTACTAACAAGACTCAACCTATAAATTTACTCTTGAAACAAATATAATAAAATGTTTTAGTAAATATCTGAAATACATTATATAAGCTATATTAAAATAAATAAACTGACACTATTGTGGCCCAGTGAACCAGCGTTTGACTGAAAACACGACGGTTGTGGGTTCAAATTCAATATATTTTTTATTCAAATACATTTTAGCAAGCACTTTTGAATCGTTGTATGAACATGAAGTAACACTGTTTGCGGAAGCAGAACTGTTTCTGCTGAAACGAGCTTGAAAGAAACTGAGCAGTTGTTCTTTTCGATGTCAATGGTACATTTTAATTATTATATAGACTACCAGCTATTAAGCATGAGATTCAATTGATATTAATTCCATACATTTTAATCCTATCAATAATTCTGAACAGTATAAAAGCTTTAATTATTAGTATTATTTTTATATTTACTTTAAATTTTTGTAGTTGCAAGCTTAGAATATATTGCAGTACATACATAATATATAGGGATCTATAAGAGGATTTACCTATAAACTTTTTGGGAGCGATAGCTTGGCGTTACAAGCATATTTTTATTTCTCGTTCCTATCTCTATTTTACTACTATAACATTGTATATGTTGCTATTGGACAAACAGAATATTACAGTAAAGCGACAACTGTAAGAATCTATGCATCTTTAAAAATACCTCGCAGAACCTCGCTTTATAGAACGATCTTACAACTCAGTTTTGAAGAATAAATAGTGAATTTATATCTGCGGCACTGCCCCAGCATTCAATACGATGGTATTCTATAAAAGCAGCTATCGATGTCCTTCATTTGCCTTAGTCTTTTATTTGCAAAAGCGGCAAAACTTAAAGTTGAAGTTTATCTGTAAGTGTTTCTAGGTGGAAATTCCACAGGAGTTTGGAATCTTCATTCGATGCCTATTTGGGGGAAATGGTAAAGTTATTTTTATTTTCTCCGATCTGGTAGACTAGGCGGCGCGATTTTAAATTCTGCATATACAATAGTTCATTAATCATAGTTTATTTTCACATTATTTTTAACATTTTAAAGTGCTATTCCATACTCAGGAAAGAAAATACTTATTTAGAAAACGTATAAAAATTTAGACTTAGCGGGACTTGAACCCGCCCCTCCTGGAATCCGATCAGGCGCTTTGACCACTAAGCCATACGCTCTTACGACGCCTGGTCGGTTTCCAGGAGGAGCGGGTTCTAGTCCCGCTACGTTCAATATTTATACGTTTTCTAAATAAGTATTGTCACAGTATCTGACGGTAAATATCATTGTTGTAGGTTCGAATCTCATTCAGAAGGTACAATCATATTTAAATTATTTTCTTCCTTCCGTTTTCCTAAAGCAAGCGTTGTTGGGCTTCACCACTAATATCGCAAAGTTTATAAAAATCAGTAGAACATGGAAAGTCTTAACATAAGTGTCATTCTCTGTGTATATAGCTTTTTAATATACATTTTTGTATTAACTTAGTCGTGTGAAATAGCTTTTAATGTTGCGGTTGACCACAATCAATTACCACCATAGTGAAGGAGTATATAGGTAGTAAATTACTTGATAGCTGATGGAATATTTGTTTATTATTCTTATTATTATTATATATTTGATAAAATTAATATGAATATATATTTTTTTTAGCTATGTGTTGAGTGGTGGAACTCAAAGCCGCGCTTTGCCTGATTACCAGACAGTGGAAATCAAAACAAACTCTGATTAATGTATTATTCACAACTCGTTAATGTAATATGTTATTGTATATGGCATTCTATGCACTATATTTCAATAAAAATTATTTGAATTTATGTCAAAAGGTTTTGATTTTATTTATTTTCAAAAGAAGGGATATCTATGTGCCGCATCCTGTATAATATTATTTATGTTTCACTTTTAAAAAAAAATTAGAACGTAGAAGGAACTGAACCTACGCCTCTTAGAATCCCCCAGCTGCTGACAACTAAACTACACGTTTTAAATACACCACAAACCAAACTAACCTAACCTCTAAAAAAAATTCGAGTTCAATTTTCGTATAAAGCCAATGCAGAAAACACTATAATAACAAACTAAAGAAATATATATATTAAAACGATGTTGATGTGCGAAATTAAGTACTTCTTTTGCTCATGCCAAAAGCTAATAATTAATAAAAAAAAGATTTTTCCCTCATAGAAGGGTAGGTAGAGGAAAAGGGCTTAGATAAAACAGATCGAGGAAAATAAAAAATAATTTAAATATAATCACTCTTCCGAGTGGAGATTTTCCATAAACTTCGCTTTTACAACGACGATGTCGATGCTGTGATTAATAATAACTTGTTTTAATATATAATCACATTTTAAAAAGAGCTACTGTTGAGTTGTTTGTCAGTATGTACTTTTTTGAAGATACTTTTTAGTCCTTCAGAAAGATAAGAAACCAGTCGTATCTTTCTGTAGGACTAAAAATAATGTTTTTTTTATGGATTATCAATATTTTTTATACAGACAAAATTTCGAATTTGTCAGACGCCAAAATTAATAGGGATGATATCTTGAGACCGTAAATAATGAGCATCTCAGCAAACAACGGCTTATTAAACATTTAATTAAGTGTCTCGTTTCATCGAAACTTTAGGAGGAACAGAAACAAAAATATTTATAGCATAGTTTAATTTTGTGACATTTTGACCTCTGATCAGAATAAATGCGACGTTAGATTTAGCCACTCCTCATGTATCGAATCAGATGGAAAATAGAAAACGGAATGCTTGATACTAGGTTAACTTTTAACCTCCTATATGCGGGAAAAATGCGAATCGCAACCTTGACCTCGATTCTGATTCTGACGTTTTTTTAGCTTCAAGCTGTATGAAGCACAAAAAACGTCAGAATCAGAATCGAGGTCAAGGTTGTTGGTGCTGGGAACCTAGTGTTCAAACACTCCGTTCCCATTAAGACATTATGGTTCCCCAAATTCTTGAGGCATTGCATATTGATTGTCGGAACTCGACGCCGCGCTTTGCCCCGTTACCAGAGCGAGGAAATCATAAAATCATATCTTTAATTTCCTCGAGTGGAATTCGAACCCACAACCTGTCGCATTTAGAGTCGCGCGCTTGTTCCCTTGCGCCACGACTAGCCATTACATTCAAAAGTTGAATATGCTTAAAATATCATGGCTTTTTTATAGTAAATCCTTCTATTAAAATATAGTCCCTTGTTTAGGAGCCATTGAACCGCGTTATTGTTCGAAGCCTCGAATCAATTCCACCTTGTAATTCGATTTGCATGTCAGTTTTAAATAAGAAGCCCTTTCAGAACATTTTGTTCTATTTCAGGAACTTGTGACGCCACCACAATCTGTTTTATATGCGTCAACGTAGCTTAATATAATTTAAGTACATTGAAGTGTAATAAGAAATATCAGACTTTCTAAACCCAACGTACAGCGTACTTTCTAATCTGTCAACTGATAGATGACAAATCAATAAAATATAACAATGGTTTCGAAACTTTTGTAATAAAATTAAAACAAAAAATCGAAGTCTACTAAATTCTGAGCTTATATTTGAAGATGGACTTACAGTAGGAACAAGTACCTTTTAGTTTTTATTTATATTCGTTCATTCTTGTTTGAAATTGAAGAGTGAGCTCGTCCATTAACTCTAGTTGCACTTTATTATATTCGCTTGAGGTTTATAAAACAGGATATATTTAGTATTTAAACTATGCAAATCTAATAGCTTGTAGGTAAAATGTATTTATTGGCAAATAATTTACTTAATTTATTATTTATACTTTTTAACACGTATATTTTACAATAAATCGTCGTACAATAGAATTACTGGTGGGTGACACACTTACCGTGCACTAAATTATTTCAATGCCTCTCGATCGGATTCGGTTCGACCATTTATTTGCCTATTCTTTGTTTAAGCATAATGATATAGAACAAATCAATAGGTTCCGTGAGACTATAGTAAAGTATGTATATCGTTGTTAAGAAGATTTACGTATCTACACTAGCGTTTAAAATGGGGATCTTCACTGCTCTAACGAACGGTATCTCGCAAGCAAGCTTTGTTTGACGACTTATGGAAGTACTTCTGAATTAAAGCCTGCAGTTGATTGGCTTAACATTAAAATTAAAGTGTATCATCAGGATGGCGTTCTGCTAAGTTTGTTGCGCTTGCTCTTTACACGAAATCTTTCGTCGGGCCACTATGACGACTGTATTCCAGTAAACCAGGATAAACAATACGTCTATTCCTCCCAATACACTTCAAGAATACAAGCCTTTGAAGGAAAATCAAAAGGATGTGAAACGAAGCCGTCAACAAAAAACTTTATGCAGACAAACACCCTGAAGTGCATCAAGTAGCCGTACAATGTTGTATGTTTAAAAACCCAGAGGTCCATGAGGCTGTTGTAAAATCTTATAGGGACAGAAACCACAGAGGAGCTCAAGGCTAAATAAAACGTTATATTGAAAATAATCCAAATGTTTGTGCTTTTGTTCGTCGAAGTTGAATTACTCAAAGAAAAAAATATCATATACAAATGGATAAAAAAACATAATTAACAAACTAACAGGTAAAATTGAAAAGGATTAGAAGATGTAAAATGGGTCCTCGAGCGTCGTAAAAATATACTAGATAATTACTGGAAAGTTTTAGGTCTTTACCCTAATGTCAATTAAAAGGTTGAGCGTAGTTAAGGATTTTCAATTCCTGTCAGAACAATACTACATATTTTAATAGACTAGCTGCTCGTCCCCGCGGTCAAATAAAAATTAAGAAACAAATTCTATATATTCTGTATAAGGCTGATATGATATATTCTGTATAAGGCTGGTGTGACTTACTGTAAATGCAATGGCTGTGGGTTCGATTCCCGCTCGGAGAAATTAATTATGTAATATTTTCATTTCCTCGCTTTAACGCTACGCTTTGTGTCGCTGTGGTGTCGATACAAAGCGTAGCGTTGAATTCCGCCACCAATGCCTCCAGAATTCAGCGGAAAGTGGGAACGGAAGTGTCTTAATGGGAACAGAGTTTCTTAACACCATGTTCCCAGTTTTCCTCTGCCTACCCTGCTATGTACTAAATGAAGCGTGAAACTTTTTCAATATATATTTTTTTTCAATTCGTAATTTGTAGTTCCTGAAATAAGCATGTTCAAATAAACAAACTCTTCAGCTTTATAATATTTGTACCTCCAAAAATCTGATTATCGCCATTGTATTACAGTTGGAGACAAAGTATATCAAATATATCACGATTGTTGCAGGTTCAAGTTCTATTGAATAGATTAATACTATCTATTATTATAAATATTTCAATATTTCGTTTCCATAGCCACTATCATTCATATATCTAAAGCTAAAGCATCGCTTTAGATTTCACTCGTTACGCAACGTTTCCAAATAACTGGAAAAAGGAGTTATTGGTCACTATTTTAACCCTGTTGTTTCTTTTCAGCTTTGGTGTGAGCTTCAAGGAGTATATCCTAGTGGGACTCGCATCCACAATCGTTGAGTTACAGTCATACACTGTCCCGATGCGCTAAGGCCACTAACTTGGCCTTTTTTCAGCTTTACGTTGATTAGAAACCCAATTTCCGGAACATTCGTGTTGAAAAGCGTAACTCAACGCCGTTCTTTGCCTTTTTATCAGAGCGAAATGCCACGACCACGACGATTTCGTATGTTTACGCTAAATTAACAATAAAGATAAAGTCTCGACGGGACAAGTGTCTTTCATTCGTAGATATACTAATTTATCTCATTTTTCACATCAACATTTCACTTTTCATCTAGATCCATACCAATGTAACTATTACATATTCATATTTCACTCAACTCGTGTTGTAGAGAATATGATTTACAGCTAACAGAGCATTAAAATTCTTTTGTCGTACACCATAGTATGCCTTTGTTGAAATTTAAATGTACTAGCTGTCGTCCGCCCGACTTTGGTTGCGTGTACTTAAAAATGTAAAATGAAAGCCTTATTAGTCATATACCCACTATCGATAAAAAGCATCAAGGGGTGTTTTAAATGAAGATTATCGTTTTAATAAAGACCAATTTATCTACAGTCGGACTCGTAATTAAATAATCTGTAGCTAAATATTTATAACACTCACTTAGTAATGAAAGAGTTTTCTCTTCCATTTTCCATTTTACATCTCCAACACGTAGGTGAGATTTATGCCTTCAACCAAACAATCTCTTAAACTTTATATGTATATTTTGGTATAGCAGTATAGATATACCTATTTAAAAGAAACACAAATATAAAAAAGAAAAATACACCATATAAAACCCATGAACAATGTTTTTTTTTTTCAAACGGAATCAAACCCACTACATATATATTATAAACAGCCAAAATTACATTCACATAATGACCAGTCACTATTTTGTATCACTTCCCCATCATTGAATTCACACATCGCTTGCACTGTTCATATTAAACAGCTGAGTGATTTTTAGCAATTTATCAGAATATTTCATTGCAATTGAAGTTTCGGAGACTTGCAAATGATTTATTGTATAAATTCTCGCCATTCCTTTTACATATTTTGCAACAATCTATATTATGAAACTCAAAAGTTTCTTTGTTTTGATGAGCTAATCTCAAAAACTACTGGATCAAATTGAATAGTTGTAATTATATTGGACTGTCCATTTATCTCTATACTAGCGGCTCGCCCACGGCTTCGCCCGCTTAAAATACATGATTATTGATTTAATAAGCAGAATTGATTGACAACTATAATGACTTCTAATATGATTTTTTTACGACATTATCGTCAAAGAATTTTTTAATTGTTTTAAATAAAAAAATACGACAATTGTTGATATTTGATATTTATAAAATACTAGCGACCCGCTCGCGGCTTCGCCCGCTTTTACTATTGAATTATTCATATAATGTACCTATGTTTGCAAAGCAGTTAAGATTACTAATGTGAATATTATTGAAACCTTAATGCAACCCACATTTTCGTAGTTCCAATAAAGATGTTCCAATTGTTTAAAAAAACACACACTTAAGCAAATGACACAAACAACAGAAAACTTAAACGAAAGAAATTATAAACAACAGACTACCTACTATTCTCTTACCCAAAAATAGTTAAACGAAAGATGTAACCAACAATGCCGCGATGAAATACATTATAATTATTGGATAACTCCAAAATACGTGCAATCGCTTCTAACTTACTTTGCTATAGAGCCAGGCGCAGAATTGAAGCATTCTCTCGTCCATCTCCGTAGTAGCTCCGAACGACATCTGGGTGTTGGTTCCCTGGCCGTGGTCTCAAACGACAAGCTGCTCTAGAGCAGACACAGAGAGAGCCGTGCGGGACGGGATTGGAAGGATTATCAAGTGCCATCTAGGCGGTCAACTCAGTCAGGTGAGACCCTCGGTTTCCTGAGGGAGGCTCAGCTTAAGCGACCAAGGACCAATGCAAGGCTCATGAGTCGCATTTGGAAGAGGATAAAAAGTCACCTGACGTCTGACCTCGGGCGGCCGGATATGCCACGGAGTGCTGCTCCTTAGGTGCAGGTGACCCGATACATTGGCGCAGCGGAATGCGTTGGACGCGAGACGACCAATGTGTACCTCCAGGCTTTCTATTTTTAGGTTGCGGTGATGCGTGGTGTTTCTCACGTAGTATGACGCCTGCGTCACTCGACGGAGGATGAGGTTCTGGACCACCTGCAGGATTTCTCGTTAAGTGATACTCGCTAGAGCGTTGTGATGTCATCAGTGTATAGTGCGTAGAGAGCAGGTGACAAAATGTTGCCCTGGGGAACAACGGCAGCGATCGGGTCGCTGCTAGACCTCGAACTCTCAACTCTCAAGCAAAATGTCCTGTCACTGAGGCAGGGAGGCAAAGACATGCGCGATGTGCTGGGGGGTGCCGGCTCTGAGCACTTAATGAAGTAGGCCCGGGTGCCAAACGCGGTCGAATACGCGTACTACGTCGAAGAAGACTGCTATTTTACTCTCCTTTCGGTTGATCGCTGTTACGGCGTAGTGTAACCAGAGTGGTATACCCGCTCGCCAAACTGCTCGCTTCGTGGGTGGATGTGCGCCTGGAGAAGTGAGAGCACTAACTTCTCGAACAGCTTGGCGACCGCGCTAAGGAGGGTTATAGATCGGTACCCCTCAGGCTGCTATGGGCTCTTCCCAGCCTTGGGCAACATGATGAGCAGGCCCTCCTTCCATGCCCGGGGGAAAGAAGCTAGGCGGGCTGCGGCGGGTCCATTTTTATAAGCAAAATGTCGAGGGCGCGGGGGGACGCGTGGTGGTCGGCGAACCGTTACACAGCAAGAATTTTTTAGTATCGTAATTTAAAATCTGTGCTACTAATCTTCTAAAGTACTTATTAAAAAGAAAAACAGTAAAGAACATTTTGATCTACATTAAATGGAAAAGGTAACTAATATACTTATTTATATACTGAGAGTAAAGGATAAACATGAATCGATATAGCTTTTCTCTAAAACTATTTGTAATTTCGAAATATTGTAAAGAGCAAAATTTATCTTTGCTTAACGTAGAAAATTAATAGCTTATTTAAAAGGATAAGGATTAATATCATTATGGACACACATCTCTCTCAATAAGAAAATATATTTAAATTACTATCTAATTTCCGTCTCCTATACGCTTGCATTAGTAATATTTAAACGACTTTGTCTTGGTTTAATTAAATTAAAAACATTTCCTATGTTTAAGAAGGTAAAGAAAATAATAAAAGAACAGAAGAAGAGTAAACAAAATAAACAACAGGATACTTAAACGAAAGAAATGATAAACAAAAGCCTAAAGAGCACAGTTTCTCTTAAACTAAAATACTTAAACGGAAGAAATTATGAACAAAAGACTACCTACTATACTATTAATCAAAAAAGACGAAACTAAATATATTAAACTCCAATTATCCGATACGTACAATCGCATCTACACCTACTTTTCTACAGTACAGAGGCCTGCCTCGGGCGCAGCGGACGCGCTTCTATTAGCAAAACGTCGCGGGGCGCGAGGGGACGCATGGCGTGTGGCGAGCCGTTTCAAAGCAAGGATTTTTTGATATTGTAATAACTTCTAAAGTACTTATTAAAATGAAAAACAATAAAAGACAGTTTTGATCTACATTAAATGGCCAACGTAGCTAATATACTTATTTATATGCTGAGAGTAAGGTAATAAATAAAACTTGCGCCAAAACTGCGGTTTATAGCCGGCGCGATGTGTCAACAATTAAATGCGTTTTTCTCTAAAACTATTCGTAATTTCAAATAAGTGTAAAGAGCAAATTTTATCTTCGTTTAACGCAGAAAATTAATAAAGTATTTAAAAGGATAAGGATTGATACCATTATGGACAAACATCCCTCAAAGTAAAAAATATATTCAAATTACTATTTTTAGACAGAAATATGCCTACTGTATGTTATCCTTAAAAGATACGAATATGCTGTCGCTGACTTTTTTGTAGATCTTATTAAGAGGAATAATACTCTTGTACATTGTTTTCATGTAGGACTTACCATTAAAGCAGCGCATGCGTGAAAGTGTCTCAACGGGTAGGACTTTATGCACATTTATCATATTTATGTCAAATTACAATAAAATATACATATAATAAATCATATATTATCCTTCCCTGAGAAATACTCTACATAATGGTGAAAACCGCATCAAAATCCATTGGGTGGTTTAGAAGAAGATAACGTAGAAAGGCCAGACAGAGAAAAAAATCGTTCTTATTTTCTAATATATAGAGATAGAGATATCTTATTATATAAGAAAACTATATAATAAGATATATAGAGATAAATGGACAATCCAAATCCAATATCTTATTATATAAGACAACTAGAGCCTTTATTACAACACGTTAATAGTTTCTATTTAATCCAATGTAACTCCGGTGGTAACTTTCACCGGAGGTACATTGGATTAAATAGAAACTATTAACGTGTTGTAATATAGGCTCGGGCACATATGTCATGTCATACACAATTTTTTACCTTTTCCGGAAGGAAAACGAACTGCAGGGAAACGAATCCGAAACGAAACCGGAGGTTAAAATTCGTTTAAAATGTTTTGCTCTTTTAAGATACAAAAAGAAAATCTATATACGAGTATATATCGAATAAAAATTATCTGTGCTTTATTTCGCGGCGTTGAATTCCACCATTTAATATGCAATTCCTTCAGAATTCGACGGAAAGTGGAGAATGAAAGTGTCTTAATAGGAACGAAGTGTAACACTATGTTCCGAATATATTAATTCCCATGCTACAGCGTGAAGCTAAAATAAAAATGTTTAGGAACAGCAGTTCCTACATATTAGGTTACAACATATTTGGTAACTGAAAGAAATTTATGTCAAAACAATATTATATTGAATGTCTGAATTCTACGCCGCGCTTTATCTTACCGGAGCAGAGTAGTATATAAATAGAAGAAAATAAATTAAATATAACAAATTTCATATTCAATCATGCTTACGGCGAGTGGGACAGTGCCCATGGTTCTCTCTCAGTGGCGCAGTGAATGAATGTGAGAACGACGGTGGAGAATTCAATTTCCACTCAGTGAATGTAGAGGCCAGTCGTGGCGCAGCGGCACGAAGTGTGACTGTAAAACCGACTGGTTGTGGGTTCGATCCCTACTCGAGGAGATGAAATATTTACTTAAATTTATATTTCCATTTCTTCGCTCTGGTGTCGAGGTTAAGCGCGGCGTTGAGTTCTGCCACTCAACACGCAATGCCTCCAGAATCCGGCAGAAAGTGGGGAACAAAGTGTCTTAACACTGGGTTCCCTCTCCCCTGTGTGCGGGATACAGCGTGAAGCTAAATGTTTTTTTTTTTTCATTTTCTCCCTCTGATAACAAGACGAAGGTAAGGTTAAGTTTCACCACTCAACACGCATTGTCTCAAAAATTGGACGGTTCGTGGAAGCCGCAGTGTGTGAACACTAGGTTACCTACACTGACAACAGCGTGAAGTTAAAAATAAAAAACACATATTTAAGCATTTCTATAAGAATATTTTTAACGCTTTACTATCCAAAAACTGATTAAGCTCCACCATTATCACAAAAATCGGTTAGGCTAAATAACATTTACTTCGATCATAAATCAATGGGTGCACAGAGCACTTTAGTGATTTGAATGGAACAACATGCAGTAGATCTCAGTTGTTGATCCAACGTCAACAACAGTTGTTAGAAACTAGATGCCTATACAATTCTGATTGCTTGCTGTTAGCCACAACGTGTAGTCATGTAGTCTTCGATTTTGAATATTCAGTTGTAAATATCTATACGTTAGTATTTATAGGTCCGATTATGATGAAAGTACATAAATCTTGACTCCCAAAATATTTCTTAAATAACACTTTCTTTTTAACTGACAATAAATATTTTGATATAAAATATAATAATAGGAAGTATAAGAATTATTACAAACAAATGAACACTACCTTGTGACATAGTTAAAAAGTGACTTTACCTACATGTGATATTTCTCCCCACTTACCAGAAAAGCGTCTTAGTGTTACGACACTCCATTCACCATATACGAGTGGAGCATGGTAAGCGGAGGTGTATGGGAACCGGGTGCATTTTCAAGACGTTATATTATGGCGGAACGCAACATCATGTTTTGGCTTGTTACCAGAGCGAGGAAACGAAAATAACTCCATCCCCCTATTGGGATTCGCATCAAGCGAAATCATTGCGCCAAAATCTTAATAATATTAAATATTTTACATATCAAGATTCATACATATACAAAAGCTAGCAAATACTTGTACACTATAAGAATTGACAAATGACCTTACAATAAATAATGTTTATTCCATTTGGACCTAAACATTTTAGCGACAAAGCGAAGTGAACGTGCCGATATAAAAAAAAAAAACTTTCTTATAGCCGAAAAAGCGTCGCCAGAATGTCTATAGCACTGTTCATTCATCTTTTTCACATTATTCTTCATACATTCATTCATAAAATGTTCTATTGTCATCTCATAGCGTTTCTAGTAGGATCGATTTTTCGAAATTTATTACACTTAACAGCAGGTAGTTTTGAAGTAGTACTTGATTTTTTTTTTAAAACTGACCTATCTAGTACAAATTCTGTTTCATTCATAAGAATGTATGGAAACGACTCTAACGCCTACAAATTCGTTGCAGGTATTTAAAGATCGATATGTTTTATGGGATTTCAAAGAGAATGTGAGATTGAATGACGGTGAATGGCACAGTGGGGAATGCGTTTGGTTTGCAAATTATATATGATAGTTGTGGGTTAGAAAATTGTCCAAAGGTTTTTTTTATTTTCTTAGAGAAGGGAATTTGGGAAGTGGCGCGGGGCACAAAGTGTGACTTAAAAGGCGAATGGTAGATACGACCTGACTCAAGGAAATTATTTTTATATTTAAATTTATATTTTCACTTCGTTCTGGTGTCGATTCAAAGAGTGGCGTTGAGATCCGCCATTCAACACGTAATCCCTCGAAAATGGTCGAATGTGAGGAACACAGTGTCTTAACAAAAGATCCCTTCTGTGTGCGGGATACAGCGTGAACCTGATGTAATTTGATTTATTTTTTTTAATTTTATGAAGGGAGCTTAAAGGGAGTATAAAATATTAGTTTATAAAAAAATATTTTAGAAACAAGCTTTCTAGATTTTTTTCATGGTAAATACTCCATTATTTTGTAAAATACAATAGTATTTTACAAATCAAGCTCTTTAATGTGATATCCAGATTAGGTGGGTTATGCAAAAATGTATAATCTGATTAACAGCAATATTGATTATATGTAATTTTGATGGAACGAATATAGTGTAAAACTAAAATAAAGGAAATTTAAAAGTAACAAGAGTGTTTTTTATGTCAATTATGCTTACCCCTTCCACAGGTGAAATTATATATAACATATAATATCGGAGCATCTTAACATTAGGTTCCCTCTGTTATAAGGAGAGTAAGGCTGTGAAAAACAAAAGGTAACCTTTCTAAAAATCATAAATATAAAAACAACAAGCTAAGCTAAGCACACTTAAATCATTTTCCATCACATTCAACAGCTTACTAATCCCGAATACATAACGCGTCTGGGATTAGCGTTGCCGTAATCCCGGGGAATCCCATTAATCCCGCGGAATTGCTCGGATGTCAACACGCACTCAGTAGAAACGCTTTTTACCTGTTTCCCAACGGACAGTATTAAATAACCTATTTTGTAACCGTCAGAAATTGCTAGATTTCATTTGGCAGTTTAAATTATATGATTTTTTTTTTAAGTTTTATTTAACACCAAGAAAAGAAATTACGTGTTGAGGATGAGAAACTCAGAGCAGTGGCAGGGACTGGTGATGCAAATGTAGATTTAATTCTCTATCAATTTCACTATCCGAGATCCTCTCTCTACTGACATCAAATTTAAGAAAACATGTCAGAAAAAATATATAAATTATGCTTTAAAAATATTTAACAAAAAATATAATTCTATCTTGCCAAATCTCCGTGGAGATATAAAAAAGAAAAATAATTTGTAACAGGCATATAACAATTTTATGCAAAAACTTATATTAAAAAAAAGTACTTGCACTATATAAGACACGCGGGTTTGGGTTTCGCTACTTTCATTCAATTTATATTCAATTATAAGTTTCCTGAAATATTGTAAATTTTAATTAAATATTCCTGAATGTAAAAAAAATAAACCTCTTTACCATCTGAATTAAAATGTGAATTAAAATCATTCTATTATACATTATTCAACGAAGATTCAGGATAATGAATGTAACGTAATGTTAATTATTTTTAAATTATAGGAAGTAGGTACCATCTAAATTATGATAATTATCAATGACATACAACTTTATTATAATATGCTTTACTATTTGTTTAGTTAATTTATTTTTAGGCCAATCGTGGTGCAGGGGCACAAAGTGTGACTGTAGAATCGACTGGTTGTGGGTTCGATCCCCACTCGAGGAAATGACATATTTACTTATATTTTATATTTCCATTTCTTCGCTCTGGTGTCGAGGCAAAGCGCGACGTTGAGTTCTGCCACTCAACACGCGATGCCTCCAGAATCCGGCAGAAAGTGGGGAACGGAGTGTCTTAACACTAGATTCCCTCTGCCTACCCCGCTGTGTGCGGAATACAATGTGAATCTGATTTAATTTAATTTTTTTAACTAGATTTTCGTTAAATAATACTTTTTTTAAGGTTTACGCTGTATCTTGCACATATTCTGGAGGCATTTCTTGTTGAGTGGCGCAACGTTTTATTGATTAGCTCTATAATTTCAACCGATTATTTCAGTTTTTGTTATATCTATCGATCTAACAACTGCAAAAACATTTTTTTTCCAAAATGGATAGCTATACAGATATATTTTTTTTAATAAAAATTTGCCGCCATAAAAAAATGTTTGCAATACATGACATTCAAGTGTATATCGTACTTAACCCTTCAATTGTCGGCGATCCTTTAAGCGCGCATCGACATATCGGCAACCTTTTATACTTTAGACATAAAACCGGCGAATTTAGACACGTCTCGGGAAATGATCACAGTACCTACTGAATGGGATGTCGGGATAATTGATTTTGATCGATTGAGATAATATCTGTCGGTACTCGCTACTCGTACTTGGTCGCATTGTGCGGAATTTTGCGGCAAATAAACAGACATTTTTTGCCAAGAAAATTCAAGATATTTCTCTCATTTTATTCTTCTCACTTTTCTGGACTTGATTATGGCGTATAAGCAAATATAAATTGAAATCATCTTTTTTACCCTATAAAAAAATTACTATGTTACAGTATTATTTTTATTATTTTAAAAAATAGTGAAATTTCTATGTTATTATATTGCGTTATCGATATGGGTCCTATATTTTTGATTGAAATATTGAATTTTCTTGAATTTCTTTGCGATATTAAAGTACCAGGTCACAGGTGGTTTTGTTTTTTTATAAAGAAAGAAATTAAGAACTCTACTTAATCTTTTATTTACGACAACAAAAGACAGAAAATACATTTATTTAATATTAAATAAAACTCCACAATGAATACAAAACACAAGATGAAATCCTGTTTATGGAATTTAAATAAAATTGCAAATTAAAATTATAACCGAGAGCTAGCAGAATGAAATTAGAAAAAAGTATTAGAATAAGAAAATTGCATTTCAAAGTAAAAATGGGAATGGTGAGAAAAATATAAAGCCGGTGCAGTGACTATTGTTAATTATCCAGCCCAGGATAAAAGAAAACTTATCAGACTTCAAGGGGATATCACATTTTGCTGAATAAAAGATTAAAAATTATATATCTGGGTATGTGTTTTTTTATGTCCTTTATATAGCGGGGTAAGCCAAGAAAACATAATGTTATCCTAAGACTCTGCATTCACTGCTTTCCGCCTATTGTGAGACATTGCGTGTTAGAGTGGTGGAACTCAACGCCACGCTTTGTTTTGTTACCAGAGCAAGGCAATGAGAATAATTCATTCACTCGAATGGGATTCGAAATCTCATGTGTTTATAGTCAGACATTGTGCATCTGTGCCAAAATTTCTTTATAACAGATGGAATATTTATTCCATGTAATATTTGGACTTATAGCGTAAGCAATTGATAGAATAATTTGTATGCGAGTAGAAACAGACAGTAAAAACTTGAAGCCAGTCGTGGCGCAAGGGCACAAAGTGTGACTGTAAAATCCACTGGTTGTGGGTTCGATCCCCACTCGAGGAAATTAAATATTTACTTACATTTTTTTTAATTACTTCGCTCTGGTGTCGAGACAAAGTGCGGCGTTGAGTTCTGCCACTCAACACACAATGCCTCCAGAACTCGGCGGAAAGCGGTGAACGGAGTGTCTTAACACTAGGTTCCTACCCTATTGTGTGCGGGATACAGTGTGATTTTTTTTAAAGTAAGAAATAACTCCGTTATGAACAAAGAAGAGACTGAAATAATCGTTAAGTTTTCTTGCTTGTCTCGTGAAACATACAAATCTCTCGAAGGAACTATAATTTTATTCTCCAGAGCGAAAAAATGAAGGATTCACTCGTGCAAATAAATTTGAACTCAAAACTTTTACATTTACAATCAAACACTGTCCCACTGCGCCATGGTGGTTTCTTCAGTAATTTTTTTTTGTTTCTTACATATTTGACTCAAATTGTATATGAATACAATTGGTAATGGTAATGGTACTAGATGACAATTTAATTTATATATACTAAAATATTTTTTCACAAATTCGAAATGAAAATAATCCCATTATAATAATAACTAATTATACAACACTCTGCACCCGACGTTGCCCGAGGTATGGGATTATACAAACAAAGCAATATTTATGTTTGTACACAGCTTCATACGACACGTGCCGCATCTGATATCTTAATTATAAAGTGTAATGGGGGCAAAATATGTTTACTTTTCTAAATATTTTTATAAAATATATATTTTATTGAAATGGCTCATCAATTTTTATTATCTAATCTAGACGTTGTGGCGCAACCACACTACGCCTGACAGTAACCGCGATGGTTTTGGATTCGGTTCCCATTCGGGGTAATGAATTATTTTCATTTTCTCGATCTGATAACGTGACACATTAAGGTGTTGACTTCCACTACTCAACACACAATATATAAAAAAGAATATCTCTTTCTTAGCCCACAATATTTATCCGTCGGATTGATATTACTGTTACTTTTATTTATTTATTTATATTGTTTATTTATATATACTTTATTGTACACCACAAATAAAAATACAAGCAAAGTTACGACTTAGATCTAGTAAATGCACATGACATTTTGTATAGTACAAAAGGCGGTCTTATCGCTATTTAGCAACTTCTTCCAGAGTTTACATTCAATAATGACTAAAAATTATACATACACAAGTACCTATACCTAAATATAATATAAAATTTGAACAACTATATATTAAATGGCAACCCATCATCATAAAAGCCGATATTAATATCGCTTAACCATAATAACACATCCGTTGCCCAGTGACTTTCAATTCGATATACTTTAAACACCCTCTTCATTAGCTATAGAGGCAGATATTATATGGTAGTAGCAGGTGAGTCCGTTCAACCATGTAAATTGTATTTTTTAATCAACAATCTATACGTTTTTTAATAGAACTAGTTTGGAAATGACCCCTAGTAGTGGAGGGTTAGATGTTTTAATTTTAAGATAATATAAGAAATATTTGAAAAAAACTCAGTCTTTTTTAAGTTTTTTGAAAAAAAAATCACAGTAACTATTTAGAGACTCAAGTGTAATCCAGAAAAATATAAATATATCTTAGTGACTAACTAGTGACTTAGTGACTTAGAAAACAGAGCTTCTCTTGTTACTGTCTGAGTATATGAGTAAAATCTTAAAATATATTGTCATAATAGTATGAGTGATAAACGAATGGTAAAAAAAAATATGAAGCAAAAATGAGTGGTAAGAGAGGTAGAGGAAGATTGCAGTTGACTTTCAAGAATACAGTAATCAGCTTCACGCTGTATCCCGCACACAGCAGGGTAGGCAGAGGGAACAGAGAGTCTTACACTCTGTTCCCCACTTTCTTCCGAATTCTGGAGGCATTACGTGTTGAGTGGCAGAACTCAACGCCGCGCTTTGCCTCGACACCAGAGTGAAGAAATGGAAATATAAATTTAAGTAAATATTTCATCTCCTCGAGTTGGGATCGAACCCACAACCAGTAGATTTATAGTTACACTTTATGCCGCTGCGCTACGACTGGCCTCAATACAGTACAGTTGCGTTAAAAAATAAAAGGACCCATGGAAGATATGAATGAAGAGGCCTATGACAGTGCATAAGGCAAAAATGGAGTGACTAGCTTTTGACTCTCCATTCTGTCTAGCCACCCAATTAAGGATAAATAGAGAAGCTAAAAAAGAAACTATTTCAAATATCATAGAAAACAAAAATAAAGATAAAATATAAACGAAACTTATCAAGGAATGGCGTCCTGCGCTAGTCACGATTCACGTACGAAACGTAAATATTTTAGCATTTTGACCAACATCAAATTTAATTTGCGAAGGTCGAAACCTCTAAAGTCATTTTGGGAAGAATAAATGGCATGTAGACGTTAAAAAATTGGATATACTTATACAATGTATGTACATTATTTAAATGGAGATTTATGTATTTTTATTTCGTTTTATACTGTTATATAAATATAAGGTATAAATAAAGTGTCTTAATAAGTAGAATTAGGTTCCTTATCCAAATACTAAATACAATATTGCGAAACATTTGAGAAATGTCTGATAGTAGATATATATGGTGATTTTCAATTCGATTCTCGGTCCGGGGAGTGTATTAAATTGTATATAGTATATGTTCTTTTTTCAATAAGAATTACAAAATTAGGTTCTCTCTACATATCTTACCTGATACAGGAACATTATAGGAATTTAATGAAACAAATATATATATTTTTTGATTGATTGAGTAACATAACGGTAATGATCCATACCATGATAAAGAGTCTAGTGATTAATTACTGCCTTTGTTCTAACTTTATATCGAAAATCCATTAAAAGAACAACAGAAAAGTGGAACAAATTTTAATATCATATTTCATAAACTAAGGATAAGAGATATTTTTCAGCAAGTTTTTAGTATAAACTGAGGAACATGACTAAATTGTTTAAACAATAATTATAAAGATAAATCTTACAGGTAGAAAGAGTCGTTATTAGAAGTAAAGTTTTAATTTTACAAAAGCTGTTACTGTAAAAAAGTTTTTACATTAACACTTTTCGTAAAATGAAAAAAATAAATGTAATATAAATCATAAATCACTATATAATAATAATTATTTTATACCTTTACCAACGTTGTATACTGAATAGAGTAAACCACATCGAATTTTGTCTCGTATCTTTCAAATATGTATCCACAACAATGATTTAGTTCAACATAATTTACTATAGTAAATATTACTCTATCAATATTACTATAAATAAAAAGCCAAATTGACTAAGAGTAAGCTAGTTTCAAATTTCTTTTCTGTTCCATGAAATCTCATAAATATGTATGTGGGTCGTCCATTTATTGCTCCCAGGATTCAAAACGTGACTCGATAACGTGTAATGTAATATTTTCTTATTGATATACTATGAAAAAGTTTCATTGGCAGTCTTGAATAATAAACGCTTAACATAAGTTATGACTTAAATGAAAATTCTAATCTGGAATGCATAAATAATATTACTATAAATATAAAAGTGGGGAATACACGTGTTTTTATGATGAAAACAGAAGATAATGTTTTTTTTTTCACTTGAGTTATAGTTGGCGAAAGTAAAAAATATAAGTAGAATTTGAGATCAGTATATCTAAATATTAAGTACATATACGAGTAAATGTGAAATGTTACAGATGATGTAAGTCTCTTCTATATATATCCAATCCAGTATCTATAACCACAACATTCATATATACATATATATTAAAAAATCAGCTTCACGCTGTATCCCGCCCACAGCAGGGTAGGCAGAGGGAGCTTAATGTTAAGACACTCCGTTTCCCATTTTAAATAAATATTTAATATAAATTTAAATAAATATTTAATTTCTTCGAATGGGGATCTAAACCACTACCAGACACACTTTGTGCCCCTGCGACACGACCGGCCTACATACGTATATATTTATTTAATTATTTTAAATTAAAAAAAATACTCAACTCGAAATGTTGTAAATAATACAACAAATGTAATCTAAGAGATAACCTGCATATAAACACATCACACAGATTTATATACTCTTTTTTGCAGCTTCTAGCAGAGGGAACCTTATTCTTAAGACACGACGGAGTGTCTCAAGGGAGTGAAACGCCCCACTTTCCACCCATTTTAAAAACATTGCGCAATAAACCGAGGAACTTAACATCTGTCTACTAAAGTAATATGATGAAAATAATGTAAATACAATCATAGCCCCCAGTTGAGATCGAATCCACAACCACCGCGTTTACAATCAAGTCCTATATAGTTATTGGTAGACTGTCCAGTTTTTGCAAGTTATTTTCCATTCCAATTTCTTTATAATAAAAACCTGTTATGTATACTGGTATACAGTATATAAAAACAAATCGATGTTACAGTATAAACAGCAAAATTGTTTGAAACGCTGCAACTTTGACGTAAAGTAAATAAAAAGCCAATTACTGGACCTATTCCCGCTTCCACACTCACACTAATAAATAAACAAAACCTTGATTTCAGTTTGCTTTCTGTCTGTCTGGTCGTTCATATTTTTTGAATAGTCAATATATTTAAATATATATACATTCATATATTTGTAGAGAATTTAAGTTCTGTCACTCCGTCCGTCAAATTTGTTCTAAGTCGTCCGTCGATATTTATTGGCTTTTTTAATTTTATTATCCTTATAATACGCTGTATCCCGCACACAGAAGGGTAGGTAGAGGGAACCTAGTGTTAAGACACTCTGTTCCCCTCTTTCTACCTACTTCTGGAGGCATTGCGTGTTGAGTGGCAGAACTCAACGCCGCGCTTTGCCTCGACACCAGAGCGAAGAAATGGAAATATAAATTTAAGTAAACATTTCATCTCCTCGAGTGGGGATCGAACCCACAGCCACTCGGTTTTACAGTCACACTTTGTGTCACTGTGCCACGGCTGACCTCAATATATACTTTTTAATATATTTGTAAAGGCGTTAAAAAATATAACACAGACAACAAAAATATTTTTATGTAGGTATTACAAAAGAAGATTTATTTATAAATTATAAAAGAGGTCGAACTAAAACAAAGTAGACAATATCATAAACGGGAAGTGCAATTTAATAAGCGCAGACGAAGTCATAGCCAAATACTTGTATAGCAAAAGCCACTCAACATTTAAAATACTAGCATAACAAATTGTTCACACATCGTATACTTTATTATTATTCGATATCCATAAAATTTCGTTACGTCGTCACGAATATAGAGGCAGGTGTAGATTGATCGAAGTCAACATTGCGTTAAATGACTTCGAAATAACCATTCATTATTGGTTTGTTTAAATTGGGTTTTTTTAAGGTTTGTATCAGAATTTTCATGGCAAAGGGTCGCATTTAGCTACGCCCCTCAGTATGCAATGTATTGAAATCGGACGGGAAATGGAGAATGTGAAACTGATAAGATCTAGTGTTAGGATACTAACACTAGGCTCTTTCTGCTTCTCCACCAGTATTCAAGGTGGAATCCCTTGGCAACCGTAGCCCCGGCAGGTGATGATCAAGGAGGAGCGGTGTGAGGTTTTTAAAGTTCCGTATTTAAGAAAAGGAACCCTTAAAGGATTATTCTGATGTCCGTCTGTCAAGAGTATTTATCTCAATAACACATATATAGTATATAGCGTATCAAGCTAAAACTAATATCAAATCTCCAGGTCTACGATCCCTTGGAGTACATAAAAATTAATTCCATGTTACCGCAATCAAAATATTAGGTTTGTATATTTTATATACTTTGTTCATCTTTTTGTGTATTTTGTACACGTTTTTGTTATAGTATATTTAAATATTTATAGTTCATTTCATACGTTGGGAGCGAAAATGTCTTAATGGGAACGGTGTATCTTACGACTAATTTCTCAGATATCTTTTTGCCTGAGTAGGCAAAGATAAGTCCAGGAAACAGAGAGGAAGATAAAAAACATATAAAATAGGTGTGTAAATTCGCAATTCTAAATTGGTCAATTTTCGCCGAGTAATCAAAACATATAGACCGTCCCATTGACCGCCAAATATGAATATATAATATGCGAATTTAAAACAAAGGAAAATATTCTAATAATAGAAATTTATATTAATACTACCGTAAATTTATATAGTTTGATACGAAATGAGTGCCTAAGCCATAAAACTTAAGTGTCGGAACTTTTATAAATTGTAGTTTCCGTTGACCTACAATCCTGAAATTGATAAGGAACTCCCTATAGGCAAGTCCTACAGGCACTTGACAAATTTTCGCGAATATTATGAACTACCTACATCCGTCAGTACGAGATTCCACATAACTCTTTCGAGTTTCCACTGGAGCACTGTAAACAGATTCTAATAATATGGATGATACTCTTGGACTCTACCTCAATTATAAATGCCATAAAGTTTTGATTTGGACTCAATGTAACGTGCGTTTAAAGTCATACACGTGTCAAATTAATTTAAACTAATGTTTCTTTCTCTAAAACTATTTTATACAAAATAAATAATGAATTTTAATGAAATATTATGATATGAAGTAGTTTTGTTAGTTTACGTTGCTGTTTTCGGTTCCAACTTTAGTTTCTACACTTGGCGTCTTGAAACTATGTAAATATATTGAATTGAAAAGTTATATTTAATTACTTTATACTTGTAATAGTGTTCATCTCCCGGCTACGCCTACATCATATTGTAATTTTTGGGTGTTTCAGCTGTTTTAATCGTAACACGCAATGGCTCAAGAATTCGGCAAAAATTGAAATGGAGGTATTTAGTAGGCAACGGAACAATAGGTTCTTAACATTAGGTTCGCAGGTTCCCTTTGCCAACTGTGTGATACAGCGTAAAGCTATAAAAAAAACTTTTGCGGGTAGTTTGAAAGATTGAAAAGTACATTGGTTATTTTATAATATATATGTATATAAAAGATAATGTAAAAAATAAATAACAAAATGATTTCATAAAAAAATAAGAAATACAAAAAAAAACATTAATAAGTCATAATTGTGGTAACAGAGATTGATGCAGACGTGAAGTAGTTTTCTCATATTTTCCGAATGTTGTGAGACTATATATGGGTGTTTATATGGGTAGCCATCAAGGTGAAGCAGCTTAACGCATTATCCCGCATATTGCAGGATATTCAAAGATAACTTAGTGTTAAGACATTCCTTGCTTCAATTTTAAGCATTTTCCAAGACATTGCGAGTTGAGCAAAACAATGTAATTAGGAAATAAAAATAATTTAAGTATATTACAATATTTTCAATATATATAATATATGGACCAAATTGAATGTAGATTCCCAAATGAACATTGAAAATAGATTAAAATTCACAACCCACCTTCACTCACTTATTATAATTACAATCAACCAATTATTCTTCTCATCATTATTTTTAGTAGTTTAGTTTCCTTATTCTTATAACAAAATAAACGGGGCATTGAGTTCCGCTACTGAACAGGCGATATCTTAAAAAGGATGTGAAAAATTGGAACTGCAGGATACAACGAAAAGTTAACAAAAAATATACATATTTCTCACCGATGACGTCGCTAAAAATAATTGAATGACAACGACATTTACCAAATATGGTAATAATAACGATAGTACCAAAAACTAATGATTAACATAAAATTTAAATTTCTGATTTCGCATTCATCATAACAGCTTGTAGCGAATTTAACGGAACGACTGTCCGGAACGAATCCCGTTGCAAACTTTTCAAATACACTTTTCAAACAAAATTTAAATTTCCATTTATCAAGGATCAAACCCGATCCATTCGTTCCACTAGCAAATGATATTGCATTGTATTGTACTACTGAGTTATTGCGTTAAAAGAGCGTAAGTCCCTAATTTACAGTCACGTGAAAATAAGCTTTAAAACACACAAATATAGTCTAAATTGAAATAATCTTAATTTTATATCTTCAATACTAGATTTTTTAAAAATTGAAATAAACAAAATAACTGCTGTATAACTGAATGCTTAAGAATCAATTTCGTATACTTACAATTGACTAACAACATCTACTGACAATCGAACTGACTTAACTTGCAATATTAAACGTGATGAAAAAAACATTTTAAACACATAGTTTTAGGGTCAAAAATTAAACAACATACTTATTTAAACTGGTGACATAGGTACGCTTTGATAGCCGTGACCTATTAGCAGTGACAAAACATACGGCTGTCAGCATGATAGTGGATTTATTATGGGGTAGATTTTAGTGGTACGACGACCCCTATTAATATTAAACTAGGGTTGAATTTCATACAATTCTTTCAACCCCCAAATTTAATTGTGTTGCAAATAATTAGAAGAAGCGTAACAAGGGTTGGTTTTATTTGTTGTTGCAATGAAATTATGCTCTTGTATTGTATTAGTTGAATCAACAGCTTGGTTACTTATTTTAATAACAGATTAAATAATGTAACCATTTCGGTTGTTTGATTTTACTTGTATTGAGGTCGCTGTGGCGCGGTGGGGCAGCGTCTTACTGTGAATACGGTGGTAATGTATTCCATTCCCATTCGAGGCGAGGACTTAGGAAATCTTGCGTGAAATTAAAGAAAAATTTAAGGTATTATAGAAGGTATTTAAAAAAAAGAAGTATCGAGAATTTATAAAAGATACCGATACAATTTATTACAATATTACTCGAGAACATCAATCCGTATCATTAATTTTTTCTTACCTTATTCATAGCTCGAAACATTATTTGTATGCACTTTAAAACAATTTCGAGTTGTTTTCCGTTCGCTTATAAATTTTATGATATCTTCCCTTAATGCTACCCTAACTCTTCGAGAAATCTACATGACAAACTTCAGCTTTCTATAGCCCATATTTTCGACTGTCTGTCATTCACTTTTAGTTAATAATGGATACATATTACATAAAATCGATTACGGTGGCGTTGAGTTCTGCTACTCAACACACTATGTCTGAAAACTGGGCGTAAAGCAGTAGGAAACGAATAGTCCAAACACTAGGTTCCCTCTGCAATGCTAATCCTAAAAAAGCGTGAATCTGCAAAAATATATAGATAGATAGATAATGATCATTACCAAATTAAATGACGCAAATTATAAACAAATGATAACTTCCCACCCCACTCAGCTACCGACAGAGTACTAATACAAATAAATCAGATCAACAATTGAACACACTTAATGACAGCTCAAACGTAAAGAAGAAATGATGAAAAACAAATTCTAAATGGTTTCCCAGTTCAAATAGATACCGTTGTAGTGCCGCGTGGCGCTATACAACTTTCGCTGGAAAGCTCTAAAAGCTTTAAAAGGAAAGCTTTAACAATTTTGAACTTTATTACATTGTAATATAGACAAATTTTATATTACCAACCGTAAATAAACACACTATAGATTAGTAAGAGAGTAAAGTTCGAATATAAAACAAAGTTATATTTATCTATAATTGAACTGATTTTGATTCTTATTTTAATAATGATAGAGTTGTTAATGTTTTAATAGATTGCACATCAAATTTTGTCCATATTCAGATGCACGCGTCCTCCCATAGATAATAAATGGTTTCGGCAAATAATTACTTTATTTGATTTTGGATGGATGATGGTAGCCGGCAAATACACCCTCGTGGGAGCTTGTGGGGCTTAGCTTACGTTTTATTTTTGATTTTATAATTAAATGACACTGTAATATTCAAATTTGGAACTCGATTATTATATTAAATGTTATAGATATACTTTTACGCGGGTAGAAAATGTCTACCTATGCATGATTATTGTGGATTCGGTTTGTAATAAAAAATAAGTCTATATCTTAGTAGTAAATTGTGTAAAAACGATCTATACTGATACTATAAAAGTGATAAGTTTTTATGTTTTGTTTAAGCGCGCTAATTTCAGGAACTATAAAAACTTCATTCGTTTCGATGTAATTCACTGTAACTGCGGTTAGAGCTACCTTGGATACTACCTCGTATACATATCTTACGTGTCTCACACAATTTTTAGTTATTTCCATTTGTACCACATATTAATATTACTTTAAAAAATATAGAAATCTTTATAATTCAAATATACAAAAACTGATTATTTTTTACGTTACATTTTTTAAAAAGAATCGAATCTACTACCATCACGTTAGCTACTCCATTGCTACAACACGACGACATCATTAATATGAAAAAGTAAAAGTAAAAGACATTTCTACAATATACTTCTGCTGAATACCAAATTATCTCACATTGTTTGTTATACTCGCAATTTAATATTTCATTAATGAAGTCCCACGCAGAAAAAGCAAAATGATTATTTAGTTACTTAAAATAGAATACTAATACACGCGCTGAAAAATACATGTGTCTTCGGAAGGTATATGAAAGTCGGAATGTCTTGATACCTTTCAAATTTAATATTTAACATATACATACATAATAAAAGTATTATTTTATAAAAGTATAAGAATTTGCTAAGTTATATAGTAAAAAAGTTTAAATTTCTGATTAACATGAAGTAGACAAGTAATAAACAACTCTCAATTTGATGATGAAATGTATTTTTACGCTGTATTCTGTATATAGTAGGACAGAGGAAAGTTAACCTAATGTTTAGACCCTATTTTTCACTTTTTCCACCCAATTGCCCAATGAAACGAATATTATTATATACTTATATATCAAAGTCACACTGCATCCCGCACACAGCAGGGTAGGCAGAGACAACCTATGTTAAGACACTCCAGTCCCCATTTTCCGCCGATTTCTGGAAGCATATCATGTTGGGAGGTGGAACTCAACGCCACACTTTGCCTCGATACCAGAGTGAAGAAATGAAAATGTATATTTAAATAAATATTTTATTTCTGCAAATGGGGATCGAACCAGTCACACTCTTGTGCCCCTGCGCCATGACTGGCCTGATATCATATATTTATTTCATTAAAAAATTCTAAGATATACTGATTATGTTGCCGCGCCTATTCCAGTCTATTGCGAAAATATGTAAAAAAAATAAAAGTATAATGACTATAAGAATAATGATAATGACTATATTGTCTTTATATGGTAGTATAAACGAGGTAATAGAGAGGTCCACGAGGTAATAATGGTAAATGAATATTTTTGCAAACAAATTTAAATTTAAAATTCGTTCATTAATATACCTATCTACTAGAGGGCACTCGTAGGATTCATGAAATATTTCATATTTCGTTTTCCCTGCTCTGGAAACGAGGCAAAGTGCGGGGTTGAGTTCCACCACTCAACACGTCGGAACGGACGGACACGTCGGCGGAAAGTGGGATATGAAAGTGTTTTAATGAGAACGGGGTGTCATGACACTAGATTCTTAAGTTTCGTCTGCCCTGCTTTATGCGGGATATAGCGTGAAGCTGAAAAAAAAAAAAAAACGTATACCTACCTAATAGTATTAGTAAATTTTAATTTGAAATATCTTTAGAATATTCATATTCGCTAGATAGATGAATAATAGAATTTTTGACGATCACAAAGGGTGTATTGTCAATAGGTATGTCAATGAGATCTCGAAATTCCAAATCCCCTAATAAAATTTGTAATGACATTCAATTTGGTACCCTTCAAAAATTCGCCACCGCTCCTCCGACATTCCACAGAGAAATCAAACAAGAGATTATAAATCGTAGAATTTTTATTTATTGCTAACAAGCGATTATTATGAAAATATATTTTTGTCATCATTAATTTTATATACATTTTATCTTTTATAAATTATCTGTATTTACATTTCTTGCCAAAATTAAGAATAAGTATTAAATATTTCGCCCATTTCATTTCATGCAACAATAACGTATTAATAACGTATTTGTACTATTTGAAATATTGCAGTAAACGCAATCAAAGTTTGTTAAATAGCATAACACATTAAATAAAAATACATTAACTTACATTAACGTATTGATTTTTAAGAGATATAAAAAATGGAATTACGTTATTATAACACTAAATGAGCCATTTGTTTCAAAATACAAATATTATCGATTCAATAATACAAATACTTTTTGTTCTATAAAGTTTACCAAAAAATAATTTTGGAAGTATATTATAAATAAGGAATGCAAAATCTCAAGAGTATCGTGACAGATTCTGTACTTCAAAATTATTGTCATTATCACTAACTACGTCTATTTGTTCTTGGTCGTTTTCACAAGACGCTGAATTATTTTTCGAGCAGGACGCCTTCGAGCAACAACATTTCTTGGTTCTTCCATCACTAGTTATTGGGCTTTCCTCTTTCTTCAATTTAACACGGCGGTTTTGGAACCAAATTTTTACTTGCTTCTCTGAAAGTTTTAGCCTTGAAGCGATTTCAATTCTTCTCAGTCTAGACAAATACATGTTCGTAGAAAATTCCCTTTCAAGCTCCAATAGTTGAGTGCCTGTAAAGGCAGTGCGAATGCGCTTGCTAGAATCTTCTTTAAGAGGTAAACGTTTTAAGTCCTTTGAGTATCCAGGAAGTAGTTCTTCTTGATGGGCCAGAGGTGGGCTTGGAGTGCCATTTCTGCTTTCACTTGACAATGATGGTGATCTCTGACCTTGACTCTTAGAGGGTGACGTAGCTGCAGATTTGTATGGATGGTGTAAATATGGTGACACCGATTTCTTTCTTCGTCTAACAAAAGCTTCTTGTTCTTCAGATTTCACGTAACTTTCAAATTGATGAGTATCGCCTTGTATCGGTTCATACACTGGTTGGCGAGGCAGTTGATGAATGAGTGGGTATCGAAAATTTAGATGTTCCAAAAACGGTCTGAACAGATCTGGAGCACGTTGTTGATGCTGCAGTCCCAGACTTAGCAAATTGTTCAAGCTTCCTGGGTAAGGGTACGGAAGAAATTTTGGCCTAACATCCATATGATGGCTCATAAGGTTCGTGTATGTTTGTATCGGATCACTTGTCATTTCAGCATTTTTGCAATCTTTCGTTTCACTTATTAACGCGTCTACCAAAAATGATCGGGACATGTTGAGAACTTCTCACTGTGGCGTTTGCCTTGTGACTGATTAAGCAGGGTGAGATCTCCTAAAGTAACAATTATAAAAACTACCCCCACTTAGAGCACCCTATTGTAAATAAACACAATGGCCTCACTCGAAGCGTTTTGGCAATTATTTGGCCCGTCCCACCCTTTTGTCGGCGAGCCGCCAGCCCCAGTGTTAGTAAAGAAAAAAAACTGTATTCTTATGAATGGAACATTTTAGTAGCTATGAATAATTTTGTATGGGTTCCTAACATCCCTCATATCTGTCTCATTAAACTCAATTTGGTATCTGGTTAGTTCAACTGATGTATCAGAACTGGATACTTGGTTTTTTGATGAAATAATATAACATTAAAATAAGTAGTTTATACTGAAAAAAATATTAATTTAGATTTTAGCAAATGCTGGATTTTTTAAAACTTTTAAAAAAACCTAACTTCTGTTTTATAAACATTATTGTCAAAAATGTCATTTATAATTGATTATATACATTCTAGTATTATTTCTGAAAATAATAAAATTTTTAGAAATAAAATATCAAAACGCTTAAATCCATCATTACAACTGAACATTAATTAGGTATGAATACCCTATAATATGAGCCGTATGCTGTACACGTGATTTTGATACTCGTTCAAAGAAATAGAAGGGTGGGAGCACTGGCCCCGCCCTTAGCTACCCTTATTAAAGAACTAGTTTATGAAATATTAAAAGGGTGAATAATATTGTTATATTAGTAATTGTGAATCAATTCATGTTATTATCATGTCAAGAATAATTTAAGTGCAAGTTGAAAGTAACTATACGGTTGAACGTTAAGTGATATGGGATGTGATGCTGTGCTGTACATTTAAATCTCTGCATGCAACTGGTTTTCATGTTAATTCAAGAATTTGTTACATGATGTCTTTATAAGTCAGTAAGGATGAAGCCGTAAATTGAATAAAAACTTTTCATTTAAAGTCACAAACAAGTATGAAGTAGATTCTTTTTAATCATCACGTCGTGTTCCGCAAATAGAAAAGTGACCAGAAGGAACATCACGTACGTAGTGTTGAGGCACTCTTTCTCGACTTTTACAAATCCAAACATGTTGAATATTAGCATTAATTACCTCAAAAGAATTTGTACCCCCAACATTTGTACTATATTAGTATAGTGTAACAATACAATCAACGAAATTATTTTTAAAGACACAGGATGTATGACCATATTACCGTAAAAAAATGCTTCACGTAGCGGTTATCTCCAGTAGCAGTGTTCAGAAAGATTCAAAAGTATAAGAAATGATTTTAAATTCAATATAAATGAAATAATTTATTTAATTTTACATACAATTTTAAAAAGATTGGTTTTACTATGGATCATCAATTTAACATTGATAAATCTTGATAAATTTAGAATTACCATTGAAAATTAAATAACAGTCTATAATGATTTTATTATAAGTTTTTAGTAGTCGAGTTACCTTTTCTCTTTATAGAAAATAAGACAGTAAAAATATTTTGTCTGTACAATTAGTAATTTTTACTAAAACGGATAAAGGACAACGACAAACGGACACAATTTTTTTTAAATTTTTTTTAAAACGAATAATAGAAAACAATTTTTTTTTATTTCTTGTCTGTTTTTTCTGTCTGTCTGTCGATATGTATGGTCACATTTTTCTCTGAAAGTACTGAACCGATTTAATTAAAAGTTTCACCAATTGATTTATTTTAACTCAACTGTTACAATTAAAGTTTGTTTCATCAAAATCACTTCATTAAAAAAAAGTTATCGTCATTTGAATGAACTCAAGGCATTAGTTTGCCTGTGAATGTTATATAGCAATCGCGCTTGTAAGATTCTTGACCAAAGAATGACATTCGAAACGTCTTGGTTATATAAAAATATATATTTTTGAAGCACTATTATACAATATTTTATATAATAAAGTAAAGAAAATGTAATTGTTGGTGGAGATTACCTTCATAAATCATAACAGTTAAGTTGTAATTAATTACGACATAACACAGAAATAAAAAACGATAATGTAGTAAAATAATATTAGAATATTACAGATTAATGTAATAAAAAATCATATCAGAAGTCATTATAATTGTCAATCAATTCTGTTTATTAAATCAATAATCATGTAGTTATAGCGAGCGAAGCCGCAAGCGGGCCGCTAGTGTCATATATTGTATCTAATACTTTATTATTCGGAGGTCTAAATTCATTTCGAGGAGCATATTTTCAAAATATTTGGAGAGTACTTAAAGTGATAAAATGTGAACAATTGTAACAAAAGCTATCTCTATATAGCGAAAAAGAAAAAAAATGTGATAAGAAAAGTGCTCGCAAAATCAGACAATATAAATTAATAATAGTTTTGTAAACCTTCCATCAACGTAACCAACCCCTTTTGGCATTTACTCAGCTTGTTAAGTGAAAATAGAAAATTATTTTATAGAAAACAATAGTAAATTATAAGTATTAAATTACTTTCGTTTTATTATTTTGAATATATGCGTTAGTATACTTAGATGTACAATATATAAAGTACTAATGCTTGCAAAAGCTTGCAAAATGCAGAAATAATATTAAGTTATGTTATCAGAGTATAGTAACAATCATATTAGATATGTAGGCACCCTAATGGGTACTTGAAAATAAAAATATATATATTAACCTTAATGAATTTTTAAAAATATATAACTTTAGAACGCATTCAAATCTAAATTCTAAAAAAATATACTTTACGCTTTTTTCTTAACATATTGCGTGTTAAGTGACAGAACTCAACGCCAGACTCTATCTTATATACAGAGCAAGAAAATCTAAATAACTTATTCTCCGTCTTGGGAATTGAATCAACAACCGTCGCGCTTACAAACAGACACTGTGCCGTAGTGGCACAACGGTTTAAAACTATCTGTTTATTTCATTATTATAGCTGATCGAACTTTATAATGTTTCACGACAGATACACTATTATCTCGTAATCATTTGATGTACCAACATGACACACCTGGGTATTCAATACTCCCCCATATCAGCAACCCTTTCCCTATTATGGATTCGAATCCCAGAAAAAAAAGTTGAAACATACACTGTATAGAGTCTAAATTAGAGGAAAAAATGTATAAGATAGGTAATATTTGCTTTATATTGTTATTTTCTATCCATTGTTCGGTCGTATAGTTCGTGATCATTTTTGGCTTCGCCAGATTTTTAACAATAAAAAATGTAAGTAAGATAGTAGAGTCGTTTCGCCATTTTTTTTATTAAAAAAAATGTTGTCATAAATGTAAATGCAAAAAATGTTTCAAAGTAAAGGTATAGGCGCGATATTAGTACAAATAATAAAAACAAGCCGATCACTCCTAGTTCGTTTTCCAAAAGTTACCAAACCATTTATGGGACAACGTATACAGTAATGATTTTAAATTATTTAAAAATTAAATATGAAATATATTACTTGGCAAAGCATTGTATTCAATTATTCAATTCAATATTACTATTGATTATTTGAGGCCAGTCCTGGCGCAGAGGCACGAGCGTGCGACTATAAATGCGACAAGTTGCGGGTTCGTTTCGCAATCGGAGTAATTAAATACTAAGTGTTTTCATTTCCTCGCTGTGCTTACAAGACAATGCGTGGCGTTGAGTTCCTCCACTCAACAAACACAAGCTCAAGAAGTTACATACAAATTTGACGTTTCAAAAGCCAGGTCAAGCTTTGATGATGATTCAAATTAAATAACGAATATATAACATTTTAATGTGCCAAAGTAATCTTGCAGCGCAGAAAAAGAGAACTCGGAGGCAATAGTGAACTCTTTACTTTGTCTATTTAAAACTACAATTTCTTGCTAAATTTCAATTTATAATTTAACTTAACTTTTGCAAGCACTTTTGAAATATCAGAAGGATTAATTACAGGCTGGCGTGGCCCGGTGACAAAACAGTATGATTTTAGACGTAGTGTTTTTGGGCTCGATCCTCACTCAGGAGAATGAAATATTTTATATTTTTATTTGGCGGCGTTGAGTTCCGCTAGTTAACACACAATACCTCAAAATCTTATTTCAGATGAAAATGGGGAACAGAGTGTCTGCTATGCATGCTGGTGTGCAAAAAAAAAATTATAAGTGCAATTAATAAATGTAGTATATAAAAATATTTTAATTTACTTACTACGACTGAACTTATAATGCAACATTAAAATATCAAAATTCTGTTTATATACCTACTCATTATAGATTAATGAAAAATAACAACAAATTAAATTAAACTGCTACATCCCTCATATAGCAGGCTGCAGTGTTGGGAGAGGGAACTTAGAGTCCAGACACTCCGTACCCTAATTTTATCCCATCTTCGATGTATTGTGTGCGTAGTGACAGGCTTCAACGATGCGGTTTGTTTTGTTACATGAGTGAGGAAACAAAAATAATTCTTTAGCGCGAGTGGGAATAGAACCCACCACCGTCAAGTTTACAGTCAGATATTGTGAAGCGCCACGATGACGGCCTCAAACAACAAATATTTTTTTTTATAATAAACTTTTAAAGTAATGTTAGAATCTACACTAAAGAAAAATAAATTAATTTAATAAGATTTCTGGCTTTGTACATACAACATCCGCTATGCCACAACAATACAAACCTAAACTAACTTAACAACCAATCTTTAAAATCCAATTTACCTTACGTTTTAAATTTTTAAACATATTAAAACACAATTACTTGAAGTGGCAAACTTCTATAATGACAAAAGGCGAAGCGGAAATGCCTATAGAGGTGTAATGACCACCTGCGAAAGTCATTTCATTCACAAATATATGGAATTCTTCGACGCCTCACTGTCTGGCCGTGCTTCATTCATACTAAATCAATGAATGAATTTTTGTATGAGGTTTTGTATTATATACATTGTATTGTAGTGTATTGTATTGTATTCTATAGTAATACATTGTATTGTAGAAGATTAGAAATTGATAGTGTAGTATTTTAAAAATGTAGAGCCAAAGATTTTGGGTATTGTTCTGAACACCCCCGAACTGTTGATTTATTAGTTTTTTTGTTACATTTTGTGTTAAAGCATTTTTTTTTTATTGTAACGTAACAAGTGTATACCTTATATGGGTATTTGATTTACATAGAGTTTTAGGCAGTTATTAAACGTTAAAGAGGTGCAAAAGTGATTTTATTGTTATATACGATGATTGAGGCTGTCGGGGCGCAGGGGCATAACCGTGCAACTATAAACGCCACAGTCGTGGGTTCAGTTCCCAATCGAGGGTGAAGTATTTAATATTTTCATTACTTTACTCTGGCAATGAGGGAAAGCGCGGCGTTGAGTTCTGCTGCCTTAAGTGGAAACGGAAAGTGGGCAACGAGAGTATCTAAAGAAAGGGAGTGTATTAACACTATGTTTCTAGGCTGCCAACCCTGATATATGTGGGATACGCCGTAAAGGCAAAAAAATAAAAGAGTATATAAAAAATATTAATATTTTAAGTAGTAGGCAGAGAGAACTTAGGTTTAAGACACTATGTTCTGCGGTATAGAGTTGAACAGTTTATTATGAAATGTTATCCATTTTTTATGACGGAGCTTAACGTAGTTTTTCTAACAATACCGAGCTATCTATAGGAGAGAAAGCTTGATAACCTAGTGTTAAAACATTCCGTTACCATTAAGACACTTGCGCTCCCCACTTTCTGCCGAATTCTCAAGATTTTTAGTGTTGAGTGGCGGAACTCAACTTGCCTCGACACTAGAGCGATGAAATAAAAATATAAAATTAAATAAATATTTCATTTCTTCAAGTGGAGATCGAACCCACTCCTACCAGTCGCGTTCACAGTCGCACACTTGTGCCTCCGCGCCACGACTGGCCTGTCTCGTTGCCAGGGCGAAGAAATGAAAATAATAAATATTTCATTTCCTCGAGTGGAAAATGACCCAACCATTTATGATAGCGTACTACGACCATCGCGTTTAAAGCCACCACGGCCTCGTCTAATATAATTGGAAATGTAAAATAGCATAAAGCAGGAGACGCAGGAAACATCCCGCTCCCCATACACCACCCAATTTTCAAGTGTTGGTAATGAGTGGCGGAAATCAGCGGAGGAGGACGGAGGAGAAGAAAATAATTTATTGTCTCGTGTGGGACTCGAGCTTGTGACCGTCGCGATTACAGTCATTCGTCATTTCACTGCGCTATGACGCCTTTTTTGTTATACTTATTTAAATAACTTCTTCGTTTTATTATTCTATGCATTTTCTTGAAGAGAAACGAAAATTCCTATAAATATTTTAAGAGATTCTATTGATTCTGACAAAAGGATGTCTGAAATTATTGGCAGTTAACTAATTTGCTCGAAGTAACCCAATCATCCAACTTTAGCTTGTTTTCATTAAATTTTAATTGTTATCGTGAACCGTATATTTGCAAAGGTAAAATTAAAGCTATCTTGGCACGGTTGGAATGTACTTTATTGATGATTATAGGTTCAAAATTGGGAAAAAAATATATATTTCCCTCTTAAGTATTCCTTGGACCGCCACTCATCACACGATATTTATTAATAAAACAAAAAGAATGGAACATTTATTCTACATTGAATTTCCATGACATTTTTCTTATTCTCACGCCTTGAAATGACATTTTACTAAATAGTATTTTGAGAATAAAAAACGCTACAAAATACTTTTAATAAAATTAATAATATTTCTTAAGTCTTCAATCAATTGACCATGAAACCATACGCTGTAGAGGTATATTATTGAACCAAAGAAACCTAAAATTCCCATGCTCTCAGCCTCTTGACGCCCTAATTGCTTGTCCAATTGATTGTCAAACCAGAGTGGTCTTGAAGATTTTGACAAACTCGTAGGGTATGGTACAAAGAGAAAATTTTAATTTTAAACTACCAGGCTTTATGTATTATGTATGTTCATATTTTTTTTATCACATAGTACACACAGTAGGATGAAGGAACCTGGGAACCTAGGCAAGATGCTCCAGTCAATTAGGACACTTCCGTTTCAAATTTTCCATTGCGTGTTGACTGGTAACTCAACACCCCGCTTTACCTCGAAACCAAAGCGACGAAATAAACATATTAAATATTTCATTTCCTCGAGTGGAAATCGAACTCATAACCTGTTGCGTTTGCACATTGCTACGAGCGGGATTCAGCGTGAAGCTAAAAAAAATCTATTGTAAATTCAAATCGCTTATCGCTCATATCTTATAACACTTTTCTTGCACAACACCCCTCTTACTTTAAACAACCGCAATCCCATTGTGCCAATAACATAACGTTAAACTTACTGTCAATGTCACATTAAACCTTTGTAATTTTTTTACCTGAGCTTTTAGCTGAGCTTTTGTTTCTTTTACTCTTTTGTTTACATTATTCTATTAGTAGTTATTCTGTACTTTAATTAAAAACACTTATATTAAGTACTACTTGTATATTGTAATTAACATATTTTGAAATCAATACTCTATTTAGTAAGCAAAGTATTGACGATTTTCTTTTACAAAGCTATTACGGTCAAAGGAATTATAATTTGTTGTTTTCTTTTTCAATGAAAATGTGTATTGGTATTTTACTTAATGGTTTTAAGAGTAGAATATTAATATTTATGATATATAGATGTGCCGATATCTATTTTTCTTAAAAAATAAAATAAATCAGCTTCACGCTGTATCCCGCACACTGCAAGGTTGGCAGAGGAAACTTAGTGTTAGGATACTCCGTTCCCCACTTTCTGCCTAATTCTGGAGGCATTGCGTGTTGAGTGGCAGAATTCAACGCCGCAATGTAATTTTCTTGCTCTGGCAATAAGACCAAGGGCAGCCGAAATTTTGGCGATGCGTACGGATCGGAATTTCTTGACACTAGCATCCTACTCTTCTTTATGCGGGATTTAGTTAATTTTGATGACGTTCTTGTTTACTCAAAATGCCTAAGTGAATGGATTTAGTTTTAGTCTCTTTAATTTATAATTAAACATTATATTTGTACGGCAGTGGACATTAGTCAAGAATGTCTTAACACTAGGTTACCGCGCTTAATATTATACGAGTACTTTAGAAAACGTATAAAAAAATGAACGTAGCGGGACTCGAACCCGCGCCTCCTGGAAGCCGACTATAATTTTTTTATACATTTTCTAAATAAGTATTTAATAACACTTTAAAAATGTTAAAAATATTATACGAGTAAAGCTAATATTATAAGTACGATTATATTAGGCTAACCTTCACTAGCTTGGCTTTACTCAACAATTATGTTTTTTTTGTATTATAGTACAAGGCGCTTCTTCTTACACAATACTAGACTAAAATGAAAAATCTCGTATTTTACTTTTTTGTAGGAATTTCCGAAAATCTTCTCTTAGTGCTCTCTTACATTTCCTAACTTACCTACATAACAAATTTCAAACTTTTCGAGTCCAGTAGTTAAGTTATCTGTCTTAAAGGAGAGGTTTATATATATAGATTTTTGACATCTCTATAAGTATAAAAAAAATAATAACACAAAGCTTTTTTCTCATATAATAGAACGATTTTCATAGAAAATGGTAGCTAAAAACATCGTATAACTTTAAGTGGTTAACCTTTGAAACAACAAACGCTTATAAATTAATAAATTCTTTTAAGGAAAAAATAAGAAGAGAATATTTTTTTTCCAAGTTGTTCCCGAGCTATGTAAATGTGCGGTGTACAATTTTCGTTGAGGTAACTTTATTTGCATTCTTTAGCATACTTTGTCTGTATAATAATAGGAGGTAAGGAATTTCTCATTAAGAATATATCCCACATTTTGTACGTATTAAGAGTTATATTTAAATTTATTAGTAGTAATGGCACAAAGTGCAACTGTAAAATCGACTAGTTGTGGGTTCAATCCCCACTCGAGGAAAAGAGATATTTATTTACATTTATATTTTCATTAGTTCACTCTGGTGTCGAGCGCGGCGTTGAGTTCCGCCACTCAACACGCAATGCCTCTAGAACTTGTTGGGAAGTGGGGAACGGAGTGTCTTAACACTAGGTTCCCTCTACCTACCCTGCTGTGTGTGGGATACAGCGCGAAGCCGATTTATTTTTATTTAAATTTATTTATTTGAGATAAAGTACCGCTAAAATATTCAAATTCACGTAAACACTTTGGATATATGTTCGATTTCCAATAAATGGAACTTACATTCAAAATGATCTCGGATATAAATCCAATCAGCAGCAATACAAATAAAATAACTCTCATTCATTCTCTCGACTACCAATTAAATCCATAACCGTTGTTTTACAACATTCATATCGTTGTTAAACAACGCGATGGTTGTGAGTTCCATTCCCACTGAGAGGAAATAAATAAATCAGCTTCACACTGTATCCCGCACACAGCAGGGTAGGCATAGGGAACCTAGTGTTAAGATACTCCGTTCCCCACTTTCCGCCGAATTCTAGAGGCATTGCATGCTGAGTGGCGGAACTCAACGCCGCGCTTTGCCTCGACACCAGGGCGATGAAATGAAAATATAAATGTAAATAAATATTTCACTTCCTCGGATGGGGATCGAAACTACACCCAGTCCATTTTACAGTCACACTTTGTGCCTCAGCGCCACGACTGGCCTCAATTTATTTTCCTGATAATTTAGGAATGATATATTCTGATAATGTTCTCGGGGAAAATGAGGAACAGAGGGTCTTGATACTTGCGTGATACAGCGTGAAGCTAAAAAAAAAACACAATTTCACCCTTTAATATCAAATAAAGCACGTGTTCACAAACTGATAGTGTTTTCATGGTGTTTCAAATTAAAAAAAACTACGAAACTAAATTATTTGTGCGCGGGTGTTGATATAGACACCCCTTTAGTGACATGTCACTGAACTGATTATTATTAGATGATTTAGCCTTGACACGTCAGAAAAAAAAATTGTCACGCTGTTAAAATTACTATTCCACACTGAGGAAAAAATACTATTTTAGAATAGATATAAAAAAATAAACGTAGCTGGACCTATATGGGTCTTATATATAACTTTTGGATAGAACGATTGGATGATATTTATTCAGCAGCGCGAGATCAATTTCAGTTGCGTACATTTTTTCAAACGTATTCAAAATATTTCTACTTTGTTGCAATATCATAAGTAAAAAATCTAATAATTATGGAAGACAAGTTTACATTTTTTAATGAGTTTTATATGCTACTTATTAAACGTATAAAAACTTAAACGTAGCGGGACTCGAACCCACGCCTCCTGGAGTTCTGGTACATTTTCTAAATAAGTATTTTTTTTCATAAGTGTGGATTAACACTTTAAAAATGTTAAAAAAAGTTTTTTTATATTTTATAGTATTATCACGTAAGCTACACTTGGCTTTCCACTTACAATACAAATAATTGACAAAATTATAATAGACAAATGGTTCACATTCATACATTTCATTTTATTACGCAGTTAATAACTTAAAATTTGTACTAATAAAAGCATTTTAGAAAAAGAATTCTATATGAAATAAAATAATCCCATTTTATGAAAGTGGAATGTAATTTCGTTCCCTGTTATTAATCATAGCGTAAAACTGTAGCGACGATACGAGTGCGCGGAACAAATTGTTACAGCGTGACACATTTAGAATGTAATATAGTATTATTTTATATGTAGGTACTTTACTAGTCTTTGTAGATACGAGATGGTACTAGGATTGTGATATTACTGCTTATTAAAATGATGAATTATTATTATTTCTTTACTAAAATAAATAAAGTCGTCCTGGTGTAAGCCACAAACGTGCGGCTGTCAACGCGACGGTTAGGGGTTTGACTTCCACTAGAGAAATTAAATATTTCATAATTAATTTTTTTTTTCTGTTAATATCGCAAATCGTGTTGTTCAGTTCTGTTCTCATCATCTCGGCTCGAGAAATCGGTGGAAAGTTGGGAAAGGAAGTGTCTTAATGGGAACGGAGTGTCTTAACACTAGGTTCTCAGGCTGTACATGAAGCTAAGAGCAAATTTCAAGAAGCTGTTTTACTGGATGTGCAATGTTCAATAAGATAAAAAATACACAAGTTCATAATAAAGATAACATATTAAAGAAATATTTTAAAAAAAAGATTCCACCCTTTCAATGAGAAATTAAAAACACTAATCCATCAATATTCACTCGTTTTTTCTATCTACATAAAGTAAAAATAAGCTAAAAAAAATATTTGCTATCTGTTTGATACTTAGTTACTTAGTCCCATATCCGACGCCTCAGGTCTTTTTCTATAAATTTGCAGGGCCAAAGTACCTATTGTAAAAATTGTTTATGAAGTTTCAAAAGGATGTATATTGTGTATGGGAATTTGCGACAGTTGATCACTTCTATTGTCTGTTTGACCCGAGTTCAATTCCTTTGACGATACGATTAAGTTCTGATAATATATATTTTGTTACAAAAAAAATTGCAGCTTTATGCACCTTTCAACTCAGCGGAATAGACAGAGAGAACATAGTGTTAAAACACTCCGCCACACTTCCCGCCTATTTTTTGAAATATTACGTGTTGAATGGCGAAAGTTATTGCAGTACTACCAGAAAATGGAAATAATTTAAATATTCTCAATCCGCCGAATCCAAAACCATCTCTCTGACAGTCAGGTACGCTATCTCACTAAGCTACGACGTTTGCAATTTTATTTTTATCTAGCATCCCTTACCAACAATAGTTAAATAGTTTATCAGAACATTTCCTTTTTCTTTATCGAAACATCATATTTTACTTAAAAAATATATATTTCATCTGAAATTTTCATTTTTACAATAAAACAATATGTAAATTTTAAATTTTTGTATCCTTAGTGGATTTGAAAAATATGAAAAATTAAATAATTTAATAAACAAAAAGCATTAACATTACCTCGAATGCAGAATGAACTCACAACCATCGTAATTTGAAAACTTCTCCATAATTACGGCTTATCCTAATTCCTAAGTAAATATGGAAATAAAATACGTTTAAGTAAATATGGAAATAAAATACATTTATCGAAAATGTATAAAAGCGGGAACTGAACCCGTCAAAATGACGTTTCTTCTTCACTTCTACAGTTTCCAAGAAGCACAGGTTCAAATCCCACTGCACTACATACAAATTTATATACGTTTCCGAACAAAATGGGTATAAATATATTTTGTCTAACAAAACTATATGTAAATTTAGTTATGCATCAACGCTATTGCGACCGCAAGCCCGTTCCAGTCTCGAGCACGCTAAGGCAACTTAATGTACCCATAATGGAACTAATTTAGAATAAATGAAAAAACAAATTAAGCTTTTAGCAACATAATAGAAAATTTAAAGGTGCAATTTGATGTCAACATCCGGCGATTCGACACTTCCGGTGCGGGGAATTGTTGAATGTCATCACTAATTTAAAGCTTGCCTATTTTATGAGTGAATATTAAGGAAGAACAGTGTTCCAAATACTATAAAATAAATATTATTCACGTATCTAAATATCCGCGGCGTTGAGTTCCGAAAATGGGGAACGGAGTGTCTTAGGTTGTCTCTGCCTGTGTGTGGAATACAGCGTGAAGCTGATTTAATTGAATTTATTTGATATAAAAAATAAGAAATCGTCATAATGATTGGAATAGACAAAAAGTTTAAGTTTTTAAAATTGATTTATTATTTAGAGTATTTTGTTGCAATGTATGAATCCATAATTCTTTTTTCCATCAAGTAGCGTTAGGTACACATTATATAGACACCCCGTTGACTTCCTACGCACCGCCATATTTTCTTGACATTGCGTGTTGAGCGGAATTTTTTGTTATCACATTGAGAAGTCCCAAAAGGGAACCAAACCCATCACCGTCGAGTGCACAGTTACAAAGTTAGGTTTGTCATATCTAAAATTACAAACCAAGTGTAATTTTATAACTTGTACTTAACTTAAAAGTTACTCACTTGTATTGATACAAAAAGGTAAACTTTTAATATACAAAAACAACAAAAGCTCAAAAGTCTTTACAACAGTTAATTATTTACTACGTTACATGAATGGCCTAAAAACATTTAATGTTACGCTCACTTTGAATTTCATTCAGAATTCTGGAGTAGCGAGAAATTTTAGTAAAATCACAAATAAATTCAAAATATAAGCTCTTTGTTGAGCTTTTGAGGAATAAGCTTTATTTTAGTTTATATAAAGGCGATAGATGCGTCGTAAGAGGATGAATGAATGCAATAGGAAAGCTTTGAAGCGTGAAATGTCATCGTGTATAGTTAGCGGCCTTTTTGACTACCGTCTCGGGTGTGGCCATTAAGTATGTTGGCGAGTATGTGTAAATAAATATGGTACGGCGTAACTTAACACCGTGCTTTGTCTTGTTACCATAATATTACACACACTGATATTATAATCTAGAAAAACTTGCTTCTTTAATGCGAGTGCAAATCTCAGAAACTAGTAGTTTGGTTTGTTTTTATTGTAGTCCATTTATCGAGTAAGACTATATACATATATACATCACGGTAACTTCTACACTATTTTATATATGTTACTTTTATTCTACGTTAGCATTGTATCAACACGCAATATACGCAAATTTGTCGTAAGACAAGGTCAAACACCATTTGGATATAGATTTATATTCTCTATGTATAATACACTCATTTACTTACTTATTAAAATAGCGCCTTCTCAAAAGGCGACTTCTAAGCAGTTACTTTCTAGCTGAAACAACAAAAACAAACCTTTGACCTTTTTGTTATAATTGTATTTTTTTTAGATTCACGCTGTACTCTGCTTATAGCAGGAATCTACCCTGACCCAGAGGGAACCTATATTAATATACCTATATATAATCTATAAAAATTATAAGTATACTTTCAAAAAAATAAATAACACTGTAAAATATTCTCAAAATTTGGTACTGAACACCCTTATTTCATGGCCACACAAATACCTTACACTTTGTAACACTAACTCCGCCCACTAATTGATTGCATAACCGTCGCACCCATTGATATTTGCTCATTCATAAACGACACTGGTGATACCAAAAAGCTGTCTTACAACAGACAGACAAAAATAACACAAAACAAACCTTATTTTATATATACTTAGAAATACATTTCCTTATAAGGAACAACACATAGATCTCTACATGGTATAGATCTTCCATAATCTTTGTCAAATTGATACGGTGTTATCTTTTTATAATAACTACAATGTGTTCAAGAATGTTATGCGTGCCTTCAATTTTTTTCTAGAAGTCAATCGTTCCAATACTTGAATAGAATATGACACGGTAAACGGTTTTTAAAGGCAATCGTTTGTATTTTGAAACGTTTAGTCGCTAATTTGATGTTTTCGGTGGCAGATGTGGAAATTTAAGAGATAAAATCTTATTGTTGTAATTTGTCTATACAATATATGGTGTATGTAATAAGATGAAGATAAGTTGAAGCTGTCGTGGCGTTGTGGAATAACGTCTTACTGTAAAATATGATTGTGGATTCGATTCCCGCTTAGAGGAATGATTTATACTTATTTTTCCGCTCTAGCCAGTAGAGTTCCCCGCGCTCTAGCCAGTAGAGCTCCCCGACTCAACATATAATGTTTTTTTTTTAATCTAGGCGGAACCTGGACAACGGAAAATATCTTGGTTTTATAATCTCTCTGTTCATTCTATTACATGTGGAATAAAACTAAAAAAGTATTAAAACATTTAAAGCGCAATTATTTATTTTTTAAACTTCACGCTGTTTCCCGCACATATCAGAGTAGGCAATGGGAACCTAGTATGAAGACACTCCTTTCCCTTTCTCCATTAGGACTTACATTCCCCACTTTCCATATCCGTAAGCAGAAATCGAACTTAACACCAAATACCCAAAACAGCTTTACAACTGACCATCTAAGGCACGAAACACAAATTTAATTTCGATATTCATTTCATAACAACCATAATTTGCCTCTTATCGATATATCGTGATCAATAAAACCCTCTTTTATACCAAAATTGTAGTGCAAAAAAAGACATCTGTTCCACACAACACATTCTTCTATTTCCCGCGTCATTAAACTGAACAACGACACGCTTATAACAATTTTTATATAATTTCTATAATAAATTTTATGCCAAATAAACTTCTATGCTCCTCCCATCAATAAATAATACTGTATTATAGATTTTTGATCGAAAAAAAAGCTTTTTTTGTCAAAGAAAGTCCTTCCCGTGAAATTGTTTTTGTATTCAGTTGATAAATTTGTGGTGAATATCTGGTCTGTAGTATTGTTGCTAGGGTGGTATAAAGTATCATAATGTATGACATGAAGTACTTGTAGTATTAGTTGGTACTCCAAATAATTGAAAATAAAAAGCAGTTACACATTTTTTATTTGAAAAGCAGGGCAGGCTGAATCAACCTAGTCTTAAGACAGTCGATTCCTCACTTTCCGATTCTTTTAATTTTAGAGGTTGAGTGCCGCTGAACTCTTTATTCTCTTTATACTCTTTATTTTTCTATCAAAGCAAATGGGAGTCAAACCTATAATCATAGCGTGTCGCACTGCTCCACGAGGGCCGCTGGGTAATAGATCTCCCTTTGGAATCGTTTTTTTTTTTATTTCGTTGATATATTAGAGGCGAGGTGAGGTTTCTGCCTTATATAATACAAAAGAATTGTCATAGAGTGGTCTAAAGTATCATAATGTATGACATGAAGTACTTACTTGTGATTTTAGTTGGTACTCCAAATAATTGATAATTTTAAAGAGTTGGATTTATATAAAATTAACAGTTTTTTTTTGTTAAATGATAAAATGGGCAAAAGTGCGTTATTTTGATTGTTTAATATAGTTATTATATAATTATAATGAAATTTATGGTCGATAAGAGATTAAGTTTGTTATATGATTATTATAACTTAATAATAATTTAATACCTAATAGGATACATAAAGGGATCATAACATTCCGTTCCTTATTTTTCACCCAAAAAAAGACCAAGGAACTTAATGTGAAAACACTACGTTTTCTATTAAAACACTTCCGTTGCTTACTTTCCTTTACTATATCGAGGAAATAAAGATATAAAATGTTTCCTTCCATCTCGTTATAGCATGTTTTTGAAGTAAACACAGAACCGCTTGTGAACTTACACGGTTTATAAATAAATATCAAATTCAAATATTTCTAATAGATATTTTTTATTTTGATATCTGACTACATTTTCAATATTGATTAATGAAACGGTGGGAAGTGGGCGAAGATACAAATGGCTACTGTAGCGTTTGGCGCTCGGGCGATTTAAAAAAAATGCAATAGTGGAACCACGTCGACTAGTGAAAGCGAGTGTTTGATACCAACTCTGGCGATGAACTATGTTCTTTTATCCTCTGTAGTAAGTCCAAGTGCGGCGTTAAGTTCTGCCACTACACAAAATATTTTCAATTCAAGTCAAAATTAGGTTTCAAAGTGTCTTGACAATATGTTGAGGCCAGTCGTGGCGCAGTGGCACGAAGTGTGACTGTAAAATCGACTGGTTGTAGGTTCGATCCCCACTCGAGGAGATGAAATATTTACTTAAATTTATATTTCCATTTTTTCGCTCTAGTGTCGAGGCTAAGCGCAGCGTTGAGTTCTGCCACTCAACACGCAATGCCTCCAGAATCCGGCAGAAAGTGGGGAACGGAGTGTCTTAACACTAGGTTCCCTCTGCCTACCCTGCTGTGTGCGGGATACAGCGTGAACCTGACTTGATTTTTTGATTTTTGACAATATGTTCTGTCTACCTAACTCTGGTACTTGCGGGATACGGCGTGAAGCCAAAAAAAATTAAATATAAACAAAAAAAATACTTCCAAAACAATACGCAAAATAGGATAAACACACATAATCAAGTTATCAGAAATTCATAAACGCAATGCTCACTTGGCACCGATGATACTGACATTAGGTAGTAAGCAGATTACACTAATCACTGTTAGTTAGTGCGTGAATATTTTCATCTAAAGTTGCCTGAGGCTCTACTAGGTGATTTGGAATTGGATGGACTGTGTGTATGTAATATATATTATTATTAAGCTTCACGCTGTATCCCGCACTTAGCAGGGTAGGCAGAGGGAACCTGGCAACCTAATGTTAAGACACTCTGCTCGCCATTAAGACACTTTCGTTCTTCACTTTCGGCACAATCCTGAAGCATTGCAAAACTCAAAGCCACGCTTTGCATCTTTACCAGAGTAAAAATGAAAATATTCCATATTTCATGTATTCGAGTGGGAATCGAACCCACACCCAGTCACGTTCACAGTTGCATGTTTGTGCCTCTGTGCCACGACTGGCCTCATTTGGTTTTTCTTTTTTTTTAATATTTATTTTTGTATTAGAAATTGTAAGTTTCATCGTAGACAACGTTGGACAGTGTCCGACTATAAATGCGACGGTCGTGTGTGTGTGGTCTGCTTTGTTGCTCTGGTAACAGTATAAAGCGCGGCGTTGAATACCGCTATTCAATACACAACATCTCGAAATTTTGTGCATTGCGTGGGTTAAAGAGTGTCTGAATACTAGGTTCCAAGTGACTTACCCTGCATGAAAAAAAATAAAAGCTCTATAAAAATATACGTACATTTTTATCTCAGCTTTCTTACAATAGCATTAACAGTAGGCACAATCATTTTATCAGACGCTCAACAAATTTCAACAAAAGAAACGCTCAAAGGGCTATATTGTCAACTTAACATTTAACCAATTACACTATACGGTGACATTCCATATAAACCACAATAACAATTAATTATTGTATTCATATCATTGTATTCTACAAGATTCTTTATTGTATATTAAGTATCCATATGTTTTGCCATTTATAAATGAAATTTTAAGCAAAATCTGACTTAAAACAATTATATTAAAGTTGATTTTCACAATTTTTATTTAATCAGTTAAGCCTTTTTTACTAACATTTACATGCACCCTTCTCATTTGTGAATTTTGTATTTTGAACTCTATTACATACTAATAGAGTTCATAATATAACATATTCCGCAAATATATGTGCAATAACTACCCTTGAACTTGTACTAAGATTATTTTGCTGTCATCAAAAAGATTATAGAACAATTTTGAACCTTAACACTCAGAAATACGGTCGAAGGCTTCATGTTCTAACAGAAAATGATAATTTAATCACATCATGTGACGAATCCAGCCAGTTGGTATGTTTTGAATGGAACATTTAATTTGTTTCTTTCATTCCACTCGAATGCGCTTTGTCGGGATTCGATATGCAAAGTCATTGAATTAATTAAAATAAAGTAGCCTTTGATTGTTTGCGTTTATGTTTTTTTCTCTGCCTCACGTTTATAGGAATAAGAGAAATAGGAATAGGTTAGAAATGGTTGTTAGTAATTAGTAGTTTAAATAATCTTAATAGTCGCCTGTTGAAAATCTTTTATAAAGTTCATGGTGGCATAACATAACACAGTGCGTGACTGTAAACGCGACGGTTGGGGGTTCGATTTCTGCCCGAGTGAATAAATTGTTTTCATTTTGTCGGTCTGCTAATAAGACAAAACGCAGTTTTGAGTTCCAACGATGTACACACTATGTCTTAGAAATTGGGTGGAAAGGGAATAATGAAATGTTTTAACACTAGGTTTTAGCTTGTACTTATAATTATGTAATTAAATATAATGTGTAAAATTGTTAAATATAAAATTACATATATAAACACCCGCTTAATACCTTAGATCTAAACAAAAAATTGTAAAATAATGCAAAGTTAGAAATATTATTATCTTATAATAGGTATTAATTATATGTAAACAATAATATAATAAATATATATGATAAGGAAATAGGATATAATAATAAAGTAAAAAGGGTACATACAAAGTGCCTGTAGTGCCAAGTAATAATAATAATAAAAAATAAGGTTTTCTCTGCGTATTGCATTTATTGTTTTATATGCGAGTAAAAGCCTGAAGCTGGCACTATAGCCTTGTAAATTATGTAATATTTGTGGAAAATAAGAATATTTTTCTTATATATAACTTTTATATCAAAAAATACAATTTTAAAAAATATTTATTTATTTCAAAACATTTGTTGCCAACGTCCATACCACGTTGAACACACCGGTTCTCGTCCGATCACCGAAGTTAAGCAACGTCGGGCGCGGTCAGTACTTGGATGGGTGACCGCCTGGGAACACCGCGTGTCCTTGGCTCTTTTTTTGGAAATTTCTTGTAATAGACAATATTTTTTGTAACTTACATTAAATATTGGGCTTTTTATTGCCTAACCATTTTAGGCAATCTTTTCCTATTAAAAAATCAAACTTAATTTTTACTTAAATAGCTTTCATGAAGTCGTCATGGTATAGTCGCACAGCATCTGACTGTTAAAGAAGTGACTGTGAGTTCGGTTCCCATTTGGGGATATGAATTATTAATATAATCCTCGCTCAGGTAACAAGACGCGTAATGTCAGTTCAGAGATAACTTAATTCAATTCATAAAAATATGCAATTTTGCTTCAATGTTTTCTTATGATATTATTACGTAAAATGATCATTTTTAAAGCGACTTTTAGGACATTAAGGAAAGAAAAACATTTAGAAATTTGTAAAAGTTAAAAGACGCGGGTTCGAGGGCCGTTACGTCTATAATATTAAGAAACTTGGTTTCCTCGTACCACACAATTTTCGAAACTCAAATCTACGCTTTGTCTCCTTATTAAAACGTGGAAATAAAAACAGTACATTTCCCCGTTTGGGAATCAAACCTACAACTGTTACATTTACCATCAGGCGCTTTCTCACTAGCCATGACGGCTTAATGGGAGAGCGCCTGATAGTAAATCAATAGACAGAGGGAACCTAGTGTATTAACACTAGGTTCCCTCTGCCTACCCATCTGTGTGCAGGATACCGCGTGAAGCTGATTTAATTTAAATACAATTCGGCATACGAAATCAAATTTGCCACTATAACGAAGTGTAATCAGGTCATCGGTCCGGCCTAGGCTTGCCCACCTCTATATTCCGAGCTATATAGCGGGGACAAAGGAAGGCACTATTGATTGTTCCTAGATATATAGATTTACTCGTATACCTACATACATGTACCTACAGTTTTGATGCTCTTGAATATTGTGTTTATAGTGCAATTTTATTTTAAAGTGTCAAATTTAGAAGTATATACGACTATAAACGCAAAGGGTATAGGTTCGATTCCCAATCCCGTTCGATTTCTAACGCTATATAATGAAAATTAGGGAACGTAGGAGCGTCGTGAAACTAGGTTCCCTCTGCCTACCCTGCTATACGCAGAATATAATGCAGCCAAAAAAAAATGTAATAAATTACATCAAATCTACATTTTCTCACCAAAAAAAACACATTCTAATAACGATTCTCGATTAGCTTATTTCCCATAACACCTAAAGAACTGTTTACATCAATTTCATCGAAATCTCGCGTGCAATTCTCACATAACGTTCTGTAGGCGTGACCCATTCTGTTAGACACGTACCCCTAGATTACTGCGAAGACACTCAGATATTACTATAAAACACGCGTAGGCACCTCTTTATACATTTTACGTGTACAGTGCGGGCTGAATTAGAATTCCTCTTGGGAACCTTGGTTTTTGTATTTATATATCTTATTTTACCGCGTGGCGTAGTGAGACAGAGTTTGAATTTAGGGGATGGTTGTGAGTTCGACAACTACTCGTGCGAAATGACACTGGGTGACATTTTTTTTAACTTCACGCTATATTCTGCAGGCAGGCATAGGGAACCTGGAAACCTTCTGACATGACACTCTGTTACCCATTAAGGCATATTTGCGTTCCCTTCTTTCCCCCAAATTCTTGAAGCATTGACTGGTAAACACATAGACGTATCTCCTATACGTCACGCAATCGAGTCAAAAATATTTATTTTTACATCCCTTCACATAATAAAAAACATATTTAAACAACGAAATAAATTATTTATCTCTAAGAAGATAAAAGGGGCAAAAATGACGAAAATGTCGTAAGACAACTCATTATAGGGCAATGAATAATAAATTTGCGAGCAAATTAACAACAAGTCGTCACAAATGCTTTATATTTTTGCAGCATCCACAGACGCGAGATGAACGGAAGGAAAATCTTGACAATATCTTTATCAAAATTCTTAGAAGATGTTCACCACGCACCTATCAATTTTTCACCCACCCGAACGGAATATAACACCGCGATCCACCGTAGTGATGAAAAAGAAATAATATTGTAAAACTTATTAAATTGAGGCCATCCTGGCGCAGGGGCACAAGCATCATTTGTGGGTTCAATTTCTACTCAGAGGAAAAAAAATATTTGACTTTTTCTGGCTCTATTAACAAAGTAAATCGAGCGTTGAGTTCCGCTACTCTACACGCTATGAGTGCCGCATTGAGCGGTGGTAAATGGAAAACGGAGCGTCTTAGCACTAGCTTTCCTCTGCCTACCCTGCTTTATGCGGGATACAGCGTGAAGCTGCAGTAAGACAAAACGTCTCTCTACTATTGATTTTTATGAATAAAAAGTCTTCTATAAGATATCACTTATAGTGATAATGGCCTAAGATCCCATCGTTTAAAACTGTAGGGATTAGATTTTCTAATGAAACTTATATTTAAGAATGATACATGATAGTAGAATAGATTACGCTAGGGTTGCCCAAAAAAATCCTGCCGCAATCACCTTTAATTAATGTTTTTCGTAACTCGTTTTTGGAGAAAATTGCACTCATATGTTTTTTATGTGAATCGCACATCATTTGAAAGAAAATCGCATAAGGAATTGGAAAAACAATGGTTGCCAGCTCTCAGTCTGCCGCAAGTCCAAGGTTGCCTGGTTTAAAGAGGTTACTTAATGTGAATATTTGCACTCATGTGTTTTTTTAATGAATTATATATCAAATTAAAGCTTATTTTTTTGTCATCACTAAAACACATGGTTGCCTGGAAAATGGCTGCCGCAAGCAAAGGTTGCCATCATTCGAAATATTTTATTCTGATTCCGTTTGACTAAGAATAGACGATGAAATACGCGATTTGCCTTATGTTTTAAAGTAAAATATTATAAAATAGAAGGTCAATCTTAAAATTAATATTTATTCTAACTGTTCACCTGTTAAATGATGATTTTAATCATATTAAGTACATACAAAAAACTATTTAAACATGAAATCATCCTTATTTTTCCATTGAAATAATGAGTCTATGATATTAAGTCTTTGTTAAATCTGTTTTCTAGATATTAATACTCGTTTAAATCGTTATTTTAAAAAGACTAAATTATCATCTATATATATAAAACAAGTACCTGACTGACTGAGGTAAGACGCACGCACAGCCGCTGATGGTAGAAACGTGAAATTTGGACAGATGTTTTTTTTCGTAATCTGGACATCCACTAATAAGGGATTTTAAGAAAATTTAACCCTAAAGGGATAAAATAGGGGCTGAAAGTTTGTATGGGTTTTTTTTTAATCGGCACCGATTTTTATAATATTTGAAATTCAGACTCCTAAAAATATTTCATTGAACACATGTTTCATGGTTTCTTAGAATTCACCCCGTAAGGGTTCAAATAAGCGGGCGAAGCTGCGCGCGCCCACTAGTATTAAATAAACGTTTACAAATATCGTTCAATTATAAGGTATTAATTACATACTGTTTTCATAATATAATGTAAGTTGACAATTTTTGCAGATATTTTATTTATTAATAAAGAAAATATAAAAAATTACCTCGTTATAAACTCTCAATCTCTCTCTTCGTCCTCAGAGAAAAATATATAATATTAAACATTAAATTTAATTATACTTATCAAACATTAATTATACTTACGTTTTGCATTAGAAAATAATTGAAAAATAAAAATCAAATCAGATTCACGCTGTATCCCGCATGCAGCAGGGTAGGCAGAGGGAACCTAGTGTTAAGACACTCCGTTCCCCACTCTCTGCTCCAGAATTCTGGAGGCAATGCGTGTTGAATGGCAGAACTCAACGCCGCGCTTTGCTTCGACACCAGAACGAAGAGATGGAAATATAAATTTAAGTGAATATTTCATCTCCTCGAGTGGGGTTCTTCTTTATATTTTAGTTTTACAACAATGAAGTTTTTGTAACAATGTAAGTGATAACCGTGCATTGTGTTACTATTTAAGAAAATGTTACTGTATATAAAATTCATTTTTTGGCGAAACAACAACATAATTTTACACTTCAGACTCATTATTAAATTCCACACACATTTTCGCACAAAAAACAGATCTTCATTTTTGTCATGTTAACTAAAAACGTCTTCACTCCAAAACGAAAGGTAAGTAACTAAGTAATATGTTCAAAAACATCTCATTTGGCCATCTGCACTGTTATTGCATTTAGAAACAATACATCTACGAAAATAAAATTATTGCATTTCTATTGCTTTGTATACCACCGCAAAATGTTTATCTATAGTAAAAAGTAGACAACTAATTGATATTTGCCGACTCCTGGTCATAAACCTTGAATAGCGTTTATTATTCGGCATTACTGTCGAAATTTCTTAGAATTTATTTGTGATAAATTAATTTTGTTTATTATAATTCTATCATATATATTTCTTTCAATGCAAATTCTTAAAAGTTGCGTGAGAAAAAAAAGATTGCGGCAACCGTTATCAAAAAAAAACGAGAAAAAAAAATCATACGAGCAGAGGACAAAGAGAGAGAGAGTATATTGAAATGTTATTTTCCATATTTTCTTAATTAATAAAAAAACTTACGCAATAATTGTCGCCCTTCATTATCTTAAGGAAACATGATGTAATTAATACCTTATAATAGATTGATATTTGTAAGCATTTATTTAATTAGATAATTTAGTCGTTTTAAAATGATAATTTAAATTAGTATTAGTATTTAGAAAACAGATTTAGCAAAGACTTAATATCATGGGTTCATTATTTCACTTGAAAAATAAGGATGATTTCATATTTAAATAGTTTTTTGTATGTTCTTAATATGATTATAATCATCATTTAACAGGTAAATATCTAGAATAAACATTAATTTTAAGATTGACCTTCTATTATATAATATTTTAATTTAAAACATAAGGCAAATCGCGTATTTCATCGTCTATTCTCAGTCAAACGGAATCAGAATAAAATATTTCGAATGATGGCAACCTTTGCTTGCGGCAGCCATTTTCCAGGCAACCATGTGTTTTAGTGATGACAAAAAAATAAGCTTTAATTTGATATATAATTCATTAAAAAAACACATGAGTGCAAATATTCACATTAAGTAACCTCTTTAAACCAGGCAACCTTGGACTTGCGGCAGACTGAGAGCTGGCAACCATTGTTTTTCCAATTCCTTATGCGATTTTCTTTCAAATGATGTGCGATTCACATAAAAAACATATGAGTGCAATTTTCTCCAAAAACGAGTTACGAAAAACATTAATTAAAGGTGATTGCGGCAGGATTTTTTTGGGCAACCCTAGTGTAATCTATTCTACTATCATGTATCATTCTTAAATATAAGTTTCATTAGAAAATCTAATCCCTACAGTTTTAAACGATGGGATCTCCACCTATAAAGCTGCTTTGCACTATCTTGAAATTTGTAATACCAACTATGTAATATATTATCATTTTTGTACAATAAAGTATTTATATTAGTGATTGACTAATTGAGGTTCGCCATTCAACATGCAATGTCTTTAAAATTTCGTGGTGTGAGAGGGACGGAGAACTAGTGTTCTCCATCCCTCTCACACATAGAGAACCTAGTGGTTCTCTCTGTCTGCTCAAAAAAAGATAGGCACATCTCTTACAAAAGGCAGTAAAATTAGTTATTAACCTTTTTTTTTATTTTTTTTTTGTATTTATATTTACCTAAAGTCTGCACTGTCTTTCATCTCATTGATATTCAAAAATATCATAAAGGAGTTATTGTTCGTCCGTCCTTGTTAATTACAAAAGTATATACTATTTAAATAAATAATTATATAAACGTTTTGTATTTACTTATGTTTTTCTAGAGAATAACGAAATTTGTCTTACTTGAGAATTCTCGGCTCAGCTTAGTAAAAATTGTTATTGGCTAACACTATTTGACAACGGCTTGTGACTTAAGCTGTATCTGGTAAAAAATAAGGCAGAGGGAACCTGTGAACCTAGTGTAAAGACGTCCATTTCTTTATATAAAACAAAACAAAAAGAAACAAAATAAAAATGATATAAAAAATTATTAATTAAATTATGAAAAATATTAAGTAAAATTATCTGAGACTGTAAACATGACGGTTGTAAAATCGACTTCCTTCCGGGGAATGAATTATTTTCATTTCCTCGTTCTGGCAACAAGACAAAACGCGGTGTTGAGCTCCGCCGCTTAACACACAATGTCTCACAAATCAGGCTGAAAACGGGAACGAAATGTCTTAGCATTGAGTTCCCTCTGCTTACTCTGCTACATGAAGAAGAAGTAAAAAAATAACTTAGATCACCAATGACAACTTTTACGTATTCCCTAGACTTCACAGAAATAAGACAATAATTTAAAGAAAATGTCCTATCTTTCAACAAATTTCTAAATATAAATTGAAATCTATTTTAGTTTATATTTACTAGTGACTTGTACCCTATACGTTGATTACACTGTGATCCACGCTGGGTCGCATCGGGCACGTCGTATAAGCTGTCTGGTCTGTGAGCTCAATGAAATAAGCTTCATTTAATTTATTTTTTGTCTACATTTATTTATTTTTTGTTTGTTTAAGTTCAAACGGTCGTAATGGTGCAGGGGCACAAGTTTATGAATTGCAGGCAACGGTTGCAGGTTTGATTCCCATGGGGAGAATGAATTAATTAATATTTTTATTTCTTCGCTCTGGTAATATACATAGCGCGGCATTGAGTTCCACCACTCAACACAAAATGCCTCAAGATTTCAGCAGGAAATGGTTAACGAAGTGTTTTAACACTAGATTTCTTTTGCCTCTTAATCCTAATATATGCGGGAAACATCGTAAAGCTAAAAATGTTTAAATAAGTGGACGTCTCTAAGGTTGTGAGTTTGATCCCTATTCGGATTTTGATTACTTCGATCTAGTTATACAAAGAGGCGTTGAGTCGCTACTCTAATGAGCGCAATGTCTGAAATTTGAGCGTAAAATTGAGAACCCAATATCTTGACATTAGTATCTCTAAAACAAAATATTGATTCTGAAATGTTTCTTCCTTGTCTTATAGCTTTTTGACGTGCCAATTGATCATAATTTATTTAGCCAATGTTACTGAGAGTTATTTATAGAATAATTCACTTAGACAAAATTATGTTACGAGGAGGAGGAAAAATCGTCAAATAATAGGAAAAAAATATTAGCAAATATTAGTAAAAAATATATTTTATAATAATAATAAAATGTAAAATGAGGCGCTTATAGCTTATTAGGATTTAGGGGTGTCTGGTCTGGCAATACTGTCTAGCAATTTATAACGTCGTTTCTAATATTATTCTCAACAAAATATAAAAAATGAGCGTAATAATTTAACGAAAGTTCAGTACTATTTTTTGCATCTTAGTCAACTAATAAATGCCAAAGTAACCACTACTTAAACTCCATATTCCATAATAATATTTACTAGTCTTGTGTAGTAACTTTCAGGTTTTATACCGAAACGAAGGTCTGGCTAGATTTGACTTTTAACCCAATATTTTTATATTATACCAATAATAAATATATTTATGGCGTTGAGTTCCGCCACTGAACACGCGATGCCTCAGAATTCAGCGAAAAATGAGGAACAGTATTTTATTCTAGGTTTCCAGGTTCCCCTGCTTACCCTGCTATGTGCCTTATACAATGTCTGTCTCTAAGCGGGACACAGCAGGGCAGTCAGAGGCTTAGTATTAGGCAAATCCTCCTCCTCCATCCTCCATTATCCGCTGGATTCTGGAGACATTGCAAGTTGAGTGGTGCAACTCAACACTGCGCTTAGCCTTGAAACCAAAAGCGAAGAAATAAAAATATTTTATTTTTAATTTCCTTCAAGTGTTTAGTTTCCATAAGCTGTCGCGTTTAAGGTTACACGCTTGTGCACCTGCGGCACGACCTCCTATGCGATAAATAATGTTTTAAAATATTATTTGGTCTTAAAAATAGCACTTTAGAAAAACTATTGGAAGAAGACAAAAATGTTACATCTACCCTACACACTGCATCAGTGTTGCATCGAAAAGTAAAAAAAAAAACATATTACACATATACAAGATCTTATTTTATTTTACTGTAACATATAAAATTTGCTATAAAATCCCCATCACGTTATCTTTCTCTAAGTCACTGCATTTTTACATTCAAAGGGTGTGTAGGGAACGATCGAGCTTACTATTTTCACTTGAATAACTTTTCGCTAGCGTAAACAGTTTAAGCTTCTTCGCGTGTAAGCTCAGAGCACTTTTCCGATATACAAGGGTACAATTTCAAGTCTTTGAATTAAAGTTGAACTTTTTCACCTATGAGTAAGCTTTTAAAAGCTTCAGAAAACCGATGGAGATTTGTCTATACAATAATAAAGATTTTCGATTTTTTATACTGAACAACAGCTAAGATCACAGTGGATACCTACATAATTTTTATTTTAATAAACGTCGAGGCCAATTGTGGTGCAAGGGCACAAGCGTGTGACTGTAAGCATGACGCTTGTGGATTCGATTGCCACTCGGTTTATTGAAATATTTAATATTTTCATTTTTTCATTTCTAAGCTCTGCGTAGTTCTGCTATTCAACACGACTCAAGAATTCCAGTCGATTTTGCAGTCACATTTTGTGCCCTTGCGCCACTACTGGCCTCTAAATTTATTTGTCATTAAATATATTTTTTTAACCGGGAAAGAACAACACACATAGTTATAACACTATGTCTTTATAACAATATCTTTTAATTCCAACAAGAAGATGTTTGAAAGGTTACTAAAAAAAATTAAATAACCAACCGTTTATGTCACAAAGTGTTATAGATCTACATTTTACGTTTTTTTTTTCATTTCGTTGACTCGTGACACGCACCTGGACGGTCGAATAAAACATATTTCTCGTTAAGTTACTCCGCCTACAAAATCCTTGCCAAAAGAATACTGAGACACCCTTCTAACAAATTATAGTTTTTTTTTTATCGAAATAGGGTATATATTTATATATATAGAGGTATACACGTGTATCTAATGTTGGTAATAAATTAACAATTCCTTGCTTCGTCCGTGTGATTAAATAGATGACAAATTGTAAGCGTCTGAAGGAATGACGATACTTAGGACGTGATGCAATAGGTATAGTCTTCCTTGATATTTTTTTAGCTTCACGTTGTATTCACATAGTAGAGTACATAGAGGGAACCTGGGAACTTGGAATTAAGACACTCTGTTTCCCATTAAGACACTTCGTTCCTCATTTTCCGCCGAATTTTTGAAGCATTGCGTGGTGGAACTCAACGACCAATAACAGTTTTTTTTATTCGAAACATATGCGTTTGTAACTTTTTGTATGCAAGAATCTTTCTATCGAGGAATATTATAGGTTTTATAACAACGCTTTAATCGTTTTGATGTAGCCCTCTATATTTGGGGCTGACCGCAAGCATTCCTCTAAATTTGGAATCGAATCCATAAACGTTGCATTTACATTCAAATGCTGTGCCACGACGGCCTTAATCAATTATATCGACAAAGATAAATCTCCATAAAAATAAGAAACGATGCCCAAAGAAATGAACAATATAATAATTGAGATTTCTCACTGTTTTTGTAATAAAATAACAACATTAACTGTTAACTTTACACGTCCAGGGACAAACAATTTATTTATCGCCTGAACTGTGTTGTGCAAACAACGGCGCTTCAGTAAACATAGTGGTAGTTAATGTATTATACCTTCATACATATATAAAGAACTAGCGACCCAAACGCACCTTTGCCCGTGTAAACTTATTGTAATATTATGGTCTAATTGTATACATTATTACATAAACTATAGTCTATATGCTATTATGATATGTAAGCCATATTGCTGTAAAATTTCATCAATATCTGTTCAGTAGTTTTTACGTGAAAGTGGTACAAACATCCACCTTCACTAACTTTCACGTTTATGAGATTGGGTCGTGGTCAAAAAGAAATTACTAGCTTAGTAGAAACTAAGAGTTGAAATATATACACTAGGTAACATGATGTAATATATATATATATATATATATATATATATATATATATATATATATATATATATATATATATATATATATATATATATATATATATATATATATATATATCTGCAAAAACATCAATTCGAACCTGTAGTTCCTGACATTAGCGCATTCAACCAAACACACTCTCCAATAGTAATATTCAGTAGATATTGCCTCATGATATAAAACATTTATTTTTTTAAATTTCAGTAAAACCAGTCACATACAACCTTTTCATATTAAATAAAAGGTTATATACCTATCTACGAATGATTTATTATTTTCATAACATGTGTAAGATTTCATCTCAACAAGTTTTTTCTTTGTGCTGGGGTTTCAGGTTGTTACTTCAAAGGTTTTGTTTCTATCCAATTATTTATATTTTTTCTATATGAGGCCGCTATAGCACAGTAGCACAGCGTCTACGTAACGTGAGTTAGAATCTCGCTTTGGGGGAGTGAATTAAATTATTAGAAAGATTCAGATTTGCCTGAATGCACCATTTTAATTTTTTTCCTCTCGAGTCAAGACCTAGAGCAGCGTTATGTTCCGCCACTCAAGACGCCATGTTTAAAAAATTGGGCGGAGAGTGGTGAACAAGGTCTCTTAACACTAGTTTCTACTAGTGTATACGCTTGTAGGCGAATTCCACCCTATTTTTGTTTCATATTACATATTTGTAAACAACTTGTTTGTGTTTCGTACTTACGCCCTAATAACCGCATTAACATAATTTTATATTAAAATAAAGCAATGTAAAACGTGTCTTGCGTTAAATGCGACGTAACTTTGCACTTGTTTTTAAGGAGAACACCATAGGATCAAGGTGTTATTTTTACGGCTTCAAATTTTTCTTCAATTTTTTTCTCTCTATTCTACACTTTACGAAAACTAAACAAAACCGAAATCAGCGCCGTGCTTTGCGAACAAAGCCGCAAAATAATTCAAATATAATATTTTGTTCGAATAATCCTCGAAAAAAATATTTTATAGAGAAAAGAAAGAGAAAGAGAAGATTTCTTAAAATTCCGACGGGAACAAGAACAAGAAAACATTCTCCAAGTTCTAATGCTCAAGCAAAGATGCAGGCGACGACTAGTATTATCATAATATAAAAAATTAGGAGATTAAGATGGCAATTTTTGAATTTTGAAACCGTATAAATAGGTACAATACAATAGCTACAATAGAAGTGGTAGGTGAGTGTAACGTGACAGAGAATGCCGACGGCATTTTATATAAAACATCAAAAGAATATAAAGTAAACAATGATTTCAAATTTTAATTTGATTAAAAAAATCTTTATATTCCAGACATCTACTATTTCATCTAATTTGGTAATAAGATATTCATAGGTTCAAATACATCTCAAACGAACGGTTAATTATTTTTATTTAGTTTAATTTCAAATTATTTTTATTTTTTATTTAGAATATATTTATTTCAGCGTGTTCAACAGTGCTTAGAACACAGTATCTTTAAAAGTAAATGATAAGTATCTAGACAGAGGCCGTCGTGGCCCAGGGGCACAAGGGTGTGACTCTAACGCGACGGTTGTAGGTTCGATCCCCACTCGAGGAATAGAAATATTTATATAATTAATATTGCCACTTCCACGCTCTGGTGTCGAGGCAAAGCGTGGCGTTGAGTTCCGCAACTCAATACACAATGCCTTCAATAGTCAGTAGAAAGTAGCTCCAATATACAGCGTGAAGCTGATTTAATTTAATCTAGTACAGTTCATTACATAGTAAAAAAAATATTCTTTTCTCCGTTTTGCTTTTTTTAATACGACTACACTCTTTTCTTAGCCTTCCGCTCGAATTCAAGAAATTGCGTATTCAATGGCCGAACTCAATGCCCCAACTACTATACAAGACCAGAGAAACGAAAAAAATAAATAATTCCCCAGAGTGGCCATCGAACCAACAACATCTCCACTTTTCCTATCATAAAAAATCTATTACTTAAGAAAATCACTGCTTCATCCAAAAAAAAATAACACTAACCATTTAATTAAACATAAATCCCCCCAAAACGGAATTCGAACCAACACCCAACGATCATTTGTTCCCATAAAGCATCATGATCAATAGAATCCAGTAACATTATTTAAACGTTTAACACCTTTCACAATAGTATCGTCTTACAAATATCCCGCGTCTATACATTTTTTTTGCTATAAATGAATAGGTTTCCAGTTACTCTTTTATATGTAATAATTGTCGCTTTATAGCCATTTAAGCGATTACAGATATGCTTTAGATTTTAATCGTACCTACATTTTTTTATAAGCAAATTATAGGCTTAAAAGTTAAAATGTATTTGTAAGTGGACGTTATTTTGATGTTAAGATTTTATAGGGGCTATCGTAGTCCAGTGGAGGAATTTCTGATTGTAAAAACGATGATTGTGGGCTCGATCTGAACTTAAATAAATTATTTACATTTGCCAGCTCTGCACTTTTAAAGCGCCGCGTTAAGTTACGCCACTGACCACGTACCCAAAGATTCGGTTAATAAACAGACAAAGGACCTGAGCATAATAGGAACATCTGATGTTAAGTGTACCTATATCTTGAAGTATCCACAACTTCAGAAGCACAACATAGAAAATTTAACGTAGCGGGATTTGAACCCGCCTCTTAATTTTCACTCGCTTTCATTCCTAATAAGTAGAGTAGTTTGAAATTCATATACGCTTGTTACTAGGTACTTATCTGAGAACGTATGGCTTAGTGGTTAGAGCGATTGGGGATGGTTTCTAGAAAAATTGTAAACATGTTATTTTAATATCACTAGATATTTCAAAACTAGAATAATCATTTTCTAAATATACTTATTACAGAAAATTATATCATAAATTGTGATTTGTTTTTGATTTTGGACTTCAACTTAAAGTGAGTATTATTACTTATTTCTAAAACTAAAAAGAAAATTGGATTTAAATAACTATCTCTTGTAATAAAAACTGCAGTTACTGTGGCATTTACAAAATATATATAATTATTATTAAAACGAACTTTATTGATATTAATAAGTAATAAGTTTACATTAACTTTTATAACGTATTCAAAATTTATTTTAAAGTAATGTATAACTGACTATATTGTAGCCAAAAGCTTACATCGAGCTTTCGTCGACTCACGCGCATTTGCCCCACTCCTTGATGGGCGTGGTCATTTCATGACGCCCCTTAGTACAACTAGTATGAAATGGCAACTTAATTTTTACCATTCATAGATGGTTTCAATTATTTTTTATATAAAATATCTATTAAAGAACGTCGGACGGTTGCGGGTTCAATCTAGTGATTCTAATTATTATTGGATTTTTGATCTGGTAGACGGTCGGAGTTTTGTTGTTACTTAGTTCCCTCTACCTATTTTGCGAAGAGGAAAAAATCTTCCCTTTTAAAAAAAAAGGTTTTTTTATAATAATTCTTACTATTAAAATATTTCAATTTATTTATATGATATTCAACAATAATAAAAATAAATTCCGGATTCATATAAAAATTTAAAATACAGTGTTATAAAAAATATATTCACATTTAGATTTTCCGGATCGAAGACACAAACACAAATTGCAGCCAAAAAAAACTACGACTTTCCTTAAATAAATAATAAAGTACTTTAGGTATTGTCAAGATAACCATATAAACCTAGACTACTACTGTCCTCGGTGGCGAAATGAAAATAACTAAGGGTTGTATAATATATTGAAATGAGAGCTAAGTTAGTTATAGTGGGCTACAACGAAACGATTAATGTGATGTAATAGAGCCCTTCTTGATAAATGGACTATCCCGGGCTAATAAGTCCAGGACAGTCCATTTATCCATAGTCCATTTATGTGTATACTATTCCAAATCGAATAAGTTGATAGTTCTTGTGACTAGCATGTTCAACCAAAAAAAATGCTTAGCTTCAAAATACTAGTATATTTTTCGTAAGCTTAACATTTTTATTATATCTAAGTATGTATATTATATGTATGTAATTTTCCGTACGAAAACATTTTTCTAAGTCACCTTACATTACATTTGAGCAGAAAATGAGAACAAAGTGTTAGATTACTCATAAAAATCTGATATGTGATAAAAAATAAAGCTAAAGCTAATTTACATTTATAAACGCGCGTTCTCAGGTGCGATACGGAACAGTAAAATTTTTAAGGCTGTACATAGGTATACACGTTAAAATAAATATTCGACGCTAAATCCCCGACGCTCCAGCGGAATTTTAAATTGGTCAACATATTGGAATAACGTTTGGATGTTTTAAGAGGATTATTCATAGCTTGCTTAAAACTTTTAACGTGATTTTCGTGTGCTTTACATGTTTATTACGTAATACGGATTAAAATCAACTTTGACGCTTCGAAGCATAGTTTACAAATGGCTTTGGCTGTCACAAAAAATAAACAAAATTAAATCAGCTGAACGTTGTATCCCGCATACAGCAGGGTAGGCGGAAGGAACATAGTGTTAAGACACTCCGTTCTGAGTGTCATGTATGAATATTTCATTTCCTCAAGTGGGGAACGAACCCACGGCTTCTAACACATGTTCATGTGGAGTTTGATGTGGACGTTTCATCACATGTGTGGATATGTTTTCACATATGTGGATGTGAAATTAAGTGTAATGATAGGTTACCAGTTCACATATACACATAGGTATGACACATTATTCCCGCGAGTGGGAATCGAACACATAGCCCTCGCCTTAACAGTCGCACGCTTGTGCCCCTACGCCACGACGTAGAAGTACACATGTACAAACAAAAGAAAATACTCCTTAATACGTTATCATAGCGATGAAGAAGACTTTATTTAAAACACTTAATCTGAATTTACTTTTAACGTAAAAACGACTTTATTTTTACGCAATAAGGTTTCTTTTTCGTAGAAATGTCACACTATATCATATTTATTAGTCTCCCCTATAAAAAAAACTTTTTACGATTTTTTTTGCTTAAATGAGGGGAACTTTATTGTATTGGTCATAATAAGATAAAAGGGTTATAATTATTATTTATAACACTTATAAATCAAAAAATGCAAAACAAAAAGTTAAGAACGATCTTATTGTAAAGGTTAATTAAGATATGTGTGGACAAATAGGGGCCAAATTAAAATATCTAAACTGGTTTTAATTTTTTTCTGTAGTACAATGTAGATAGAGTAGATGGAGGTGCAACTGTAAGTTACTGTTAGAATGGCCTGTTTTACGTGATGATAAGTGCGGAGCTTAACGCTGCAATTTTCTTACTGAATCTAGAAAATGAAAATATTTTTTAAACAGAGTGTTATTTATTTTACATGAGTAGAAATAAGGCTACAATCGTTATGTATACGTTATTTCTAAATTTTACCATGATTTTGTTATTGTTATTTTAAAAAATATATTAACAAAATATAATAAAAATAGCAAAAATATTTTTATTACTAAATTATTATTTTCAAAATATTTATTGCATCAGATTATACTTACAAAGTGAAAAAAAATAATCAATACCATTAATTTAATTATTTTTACATTCAAAATTTATTAGAGCTCCATCCAAGTGTTGCTATTGAACTAAGTTTTTCTTTATTTTAAATATATTTCAATAGATAGCGCTGAATCATTCATTTTGGTTATAAAAACATCCAATAGGTGGCGTCATTTTTTTATTTAATCTATACAAAGAGTACTGAATATTTTAATTTTATCTTTTCATTATAATAATTATATTGTTAATTTTTTTAGTAAGTGAATATTGTGTAATGTTGTCAATTTTTCATCGAGTAATGTAAATTTTTCCTATCGGTAGCGACATCCACAAAGATAAGTTTTTTTTTGAATATTCTAATTATTATTTTAAAATTTTTTTACAAATTCAATAAAATTTTATTTTATTTTATTTTATTTATTTGGGACAACAAACATTTGTACATATGAGAAAATATATCTTATACAATGTAATAAACTTAATCTATGTACAAATCACACCGTTATCCACTACTTACTATAACAATAGAAATAAAAGTGATATTACAATACAATTACTAACTATAATAACTATAGGAGATATTGTAATGGATAATTAAAAAAAAATAATGATAACAATATTAAATATATACATAACAGATATAAATACGCATACACAATTACACACATACTCACATAATAAATATATAATATATAGTTCAGTTTTATTGTTACTTTTAACAATTATTATTATTTACTTTCTCGGTAATGGCTTTAATTCTTTTTTTATACGCACCTATTGTTAACCCAAAAATATCAGTATTATAAAATTCAGCATTGTACGTTTGGGTCATTTGGTACAATGGTGCTCGCTTGCCAGCATTAGTTCGACATTTTTTCAATTTAAATAATCTGGGTGTTCGTGTGTTACGCAATGAAACTCGATTAGGTACCAAGAAATCTATGTTGCTTAACAATTGAGGACAATTTATATTAGAATTGCAAATATTATATAACGACATTGTACTTAACAGTTTTCTTCTCGATGCAAGACTCATTAATTTATATTTATCGAGCAACTCAGAGTATGACAAATAAGAATGTGAAAATTTGTAATGTAATGATCGCAAATACCGACGTTGCACATTTTCTATCTGATCAACATATTTATTGTAAAATTGTGTTAATCTATTTTTATTTATAAGCATAGTAAAACAAATTATTAAAATGTTATATATTATGATAGTTAGTCAAAGTTTATGATAACAAATTATAGATGGCGCTGTTACGAAACAAATTGCTTTTTATTTTCTATTTATCTTAAATACTTATTTCTTAATATCATTATATATTATTTTCATATAACTTGAAATATTTATCTTATTTTTTTTATTAATCATAAAACGTACATGAATTAATTATGTAATAATGCTATATTTTATAAGATTCCTAGATCGCGCTATTAAAATTTTCTAGGCTTGTCTGTATATATACAATATTAAATGTATACTAAACGTACTCGCTTCGGCAGTACATATACTAAAATTGGAACGATACAGAGAAGATTAGCATGGCCCCTGCGCAAGGATGACACGCAAAATCGTGAAGCGTTCCACATTTTTTGGAAAAAATACTGTATAATATTATTTTTATACTAGTGCACTGGTTCTCAACCAGTGGTCCGTAGAAGCCTAAATATGGTCCGCGAACTATTTTAATTTTATGACTGAGGATGGTGAGGGGAAGTTTCTGTTCGATTATCACAGTTAATTTTTATTATATCTACATGCATAGTGGTCCCTGCTACCAAGAATGATATAAAAGTGGTCCTTCATCAAGAAAAGATTGGGAACCCATGTACTAGTGGAACGCCCAAGCAAAGTTGCGTGGATTTTAAAAGGTAAAATGAAAAATCCTATTGTTTTTTTAAAATCCTACATTCCCTGAGGACCCTACATGCCGCAAATTATAAAGCTGCTACTTTGTCTATCAGCCACGCAGTAACGAAATATGTTTACATAATATAATATCTACAGGCGCTTTTATATTTTGGTATTTGCTTTTGAATAAAGAAATTTCTCATGTATTATAGGTTCCTAGGTAAACGTAGGGGAGCACTAAGATAAAATTTCTTGATATTCCTACGGGAATAGAAGAAAACGGGTGGCGACTACTAGTCACATTATAAGAAATCGTACTAAAAACAGCCAAACCGTAGACCAGTTAAATTTTATTACTCCCATCGCCCCAAAAACCTTTTTCCGGTTTAAATTTTCCCTAATTCCAAGTAATTTGCTCGCAGGACGTTAAGTGGGTACAAATGTTTGACGCAATCAAGGAATTTGTATACGGATGACTTTTAGTATGGAGGATGGATATTAAAAATATGAATCTATAATTGTATAGATTTAGGATTTTTTTCCTGAACGCGCTAATCTCAGAAATTACTGGTTAAAGTGGATAAAATGTTTCTGTATTAGATAGTCCATTGTGATTTATATGCATAGCACTTGCACATTATATTATTGTGGCAGGCAGGCGGGCAAAGCCACGTAATACTAGTTGTTCTCATATCTAATAATTCTTTAGATTTACTTAGACCTTACAAGAACTTATACCCCTACATGATACATGGACATATTTTAACTTGTTTTACATATTTCTTTAATTTTGAAATAAAAAAAATAATAATTTTAAACAATGTATTTGCGTATAAGCGCCTTACATAAAAAGTATCTTGATATTACATTTAATTTGCACTATTTAATCCTGTTCAAGTGTTGCATAAATATATTTTCAGACTATAAATAGCTTACAAGCTTGTCCGTGTACTAAGAATTTTTCTTGAGACGATCACAGTATTTCATGTAAAAGCACGCTTCCTTCCTTTTATGAATAGAATGGTGCATATTTAGTGCATTTTCTATTATTCATGGCATTTAAGTTTTGTATTAAGTTACTAACAAGTAACATCTGACCACAGTTGCTCAGTGGCACAGCACTGACTATTAACGAAACGGTTGTGGGTTTGATTCCCATTCGAGGAAATGATTTAAACAAAGACAATGCGCAGCGTCGTGTTCCACCACTCAACACATAATAAAATCCGAAATCTGAAAATTGGCCAGAAAGTAGAGTACATCCGGAGTGCATTGACACTAAGACCTGTAACTACCTCAAGCAAAAAAAAATTGTTAGGCAAAAATTCACGTGAACAGAGTTCCAAATAATGTTCCTCTTTTACTGTTCAGAAAGAGAAAAACACGATAATAAAATCTATTGTATAATTTCAAAAATTAAAACATATATAGGCGAGAATAAACTTTTTTTTGTAATATATACCTTTTCTATTGAACTTTTTGTACTAACACAACTAATGCTTAACTAACGTTTCCATATAATTAAATGTCTTTATTTGACAAGTTTTAAAGTAAAATATTTTCTCAAAGCTCCATTCAAATAAGTTTTAAAAGATTTTTAAACTTTTTTTATTTTAATAAATACGTAGAACTATATACAAATACTTTCCTATAGTTTCTATGTGTATGAAATAAATAATGTATGCGTAAAGCATGCCGTTGAGTTCCACCATTCAACATGCAATGCCTCTAAAATTCGACAGAAAATGGGAAACGGATACTTCTTAATAGAAACGAAACACATGGTTTCTTTGCTTATTCCGCACATCTTCTATGTGCGATAGGCAAAAGCGTAAAGCGAAAAAAGTCTTTGAACACATTTATTACTTCCATTTTCTATTTCCTTTGTTTGGTATTTAACCATATTATGATGTCATCTTTAGACGGATTCGATTCAATACGCTGTGTTGTGTTCCGCCTCTCAAAAATCTGCGGAAAGTGGGTAACCGAGTGTCTTAGCACTACGTTTCCTCTATCTATCTTATGTAGAATACAGTGGAAAGCTGGAATGATATAAAAGTAAGGTTTATAACCTACATAACAGCCAAATTCAGATTGAATCAACCAAATCTCAGCTATTTAACGCAGACTCATAAAACAACGTTCATCTAAAATAATAATATGTTTTAAGTCGTCAAAAGCCTATAAAATATGGCTTAGCTTAAAGTTTCAAAGAAAATTTTATTACAGCGTTAAATCCGTCCATTAAAATGTTACCAAACAAATTCAATCAACAAGTATAATATAAGTTAAAGTTAAGTTCAAATGTCATTCTATAGTAAATTAGTGTTTAAGAGCTTTTATAAGTTTGGAATTGCCTAATTATTTTGCAAGAAAATTATAATTTTACTCTATTGTAGCACAGTGTGACAATGAATAACTGGAAATGTTGCGAGTTTAACTCCCATTCGGGAGAATGATAAGATTTAAATTATTTCAAGAATGTTAAAAAATGTGAAAAAACGATAATAAATGTTCTATGCAAATTGCTATTATTGTATTTATCCTAATATTATAAGATAAAAGAGTATGTTTGGTTGAACACGCTAATCTCAGGAACTACATTGAATTATGAAAACTAAATGAAATTATAAAAATATTTTAGTTGGTTTGTTTACTTACCAAGAGAGGTCATAGAGATTATTTTACATCATATCGAACACTTACAATGTGTCACGGTTCAAAACGTGCTCGCAAAAAAAACAATTTAAATAAAGAATATTTTGAATTTGAGTTGACCCGCTCTGGTGAAACAATGCTCGGCAATTGAATCTGTTACCCAACACACCGTTCAACAACATTCATTCAAGAATATTTTTATGCAGAAAATATGAACCTGCTACTCTTGCGTAGGTGTATACACTTATTATTTTTCTTACTTTTTGATAACTTCATGTTTTAATACAAATTTAATTCCGTCCCCCAATTTCCCTCAATGTTTCGCGTTGAGTGGCAGGAGTGGATTTGATTCATGGGTGATCGACCAGGGCTGGGGGTAGTCCAGAAACTCCGAATCGCTTTTCGGTGATTACTAACTTTTCAACAAGCATCACTTATACTATATAATTGAATAGATGCTAACTGCGAGGGTATTAAGTTCATTTCTCATGCAAATCGTTGGAAGCGATTCAAGCTCTGTAATTTTCATTTTGAAATCTATTGGTGCCTTTAATTAAATCATTTACCTGTTTGTTTCAATCTATGGCGCGGTGGGGCTGTAGGAAAGTTTGACTTTATTATGTGTGCCCGACAGTTGTGGGTTCGATTGTCACTTTATCAGAAAAAAAAAATGGTGAGTAAATGTTGTGTTGGGTGTTTGACAAGTACCTATAAATTAGTAGAAGAAAATATTTCCTTATTATGCAATTAATAAAATACAAAAAAATGTTATCGGTTTTATGTTGTTTAACGTATAACATTTATTTGTAAATAGATATATTTGCAAATAAATGTTATATCTTGCTTGAGTTATTTTTATGTCGATTCAATGAGTTGAGAACGAAATTTCTCAACCGTTTTCTTAACCTACCTGTATGTTATATAGGGAAAAAGTGACCAATGAAGACCACATTTATAAGTATCACACAGTGGGTATAAGTATAGCTTCGATGAATACTTGGTGATATGCAAACACCCTGTGCCTTTTCATACGGCATTAAGTTCTATCAGTCCGCAAAATTGGGCGGAACTGTTGAATGTAGTGCCTTAAACTCATAATACGCGATCTATCCCCGTGTTTATGGTATGTAATGCCAAAAAAAATATATAAAAATATGAGGCCAGTCTTGATGCAGGGGCACCAGTGTGCGACTGTAAACGCGACAGGTTGTGAGTTCGATTCCCAATAGAGTAAATAATATATGTTATATTTTCATTTTCTCGCTCTGGGAACGAAGGAAAGCTTAACACGCAATAAGTCCAGAATTCGACGGTAAGTGGGAAATGAAAATTTTAATGAGGAGTGCCTTAACACTAAGTACCCTCTGCCTACCCTGCTATATGCGGGGTACAACGTGAAGTTGAAACCGTAAAATAAATAAATAATCAAATTTTATTTTTACATTAACGTAACGTACATTCTCAGGAAACAAAGCTCTGATACTTGTCGTTAACAAAAGCTCCTTCTTTTGATTTAGAATCAGTCCCGAATGTTACAAACAAAATATACATACATATAATAGCAATGTCTTCAAAGGCGAATTATAATTTACAATATTGGTATTTCGTCAGTACTTTTGATAAATATACCTATTTTTCTTTTAGATTAAAGCAATAATATGTAATTGGCTGGCCTCATATTACATTTAATATGTAATAAATGTAATATGAGGCCAGTTGTGGCGCTGGGGCTCAAAATGTGACTGTAAAATTGACTGGTTGTGTTTTTGACCCCCACTCGAGGAAATGAAATATTTATTTACATAAATATTTTCATTTCTTCGCTCTGGTGTCTAGGCAAAGCGCGGCGTTGAGCTCCGCCACTTCACACACAATGAATCTAGAACTCGGCAGAAAGTTGGGAACGGAGCGTCTTAATACTATATTCTCTCTGCCTACTCTGCTGTGTGCGAGCTACAGCGTGAAGCTGATAAAAAAGTTATAATTTATTATATTATATTGGGAGTCCACGATGGACGGTGACACTTGCTAGCTCTTACGAGGGCTGCAAAGTTCCATCCGCCACGTGCAATTCGCGGGAGCGCACTGTTAGGGCGTCTACCCAAGGCGACGCACACCAGTGCGTCTCCGCCGGTGTATTAAGTGGCGACGAATGCGGCGTTGGGGATCGCCACCTACCGGCGTCCGGAACGGCGGGAGGTTCCTCCTCCGCTCGGCGTCCTCCAGGACAGAGCTACAGATAGCTACGTGGAATGTAATAGGAGGGAAGTAAGAAAAGATGAATCAATTTTTAGATGTAAAGGATGACAGAGATTTGGATGTTATTTATGTGACTGAGACTGAGATTTACCGGGCAGTAGGGTCGCTTTCAGAGAGCGAGAGTGGCTGGCTGACAAGGTGTTATTGTCCTCTTGGTTGGTTAGTGCAGCGGTAAACAAGGCGATCAACTCGTGACTGATTTGGGTTCGCTTCAAGCTGAGGGTTAGAATATTCTTGTTAGCGGCGTGTGCACTAGTATCCTCAATCCATCAAACGAATTTGGGGACTTTTGGGAGAGTTCAGGGATGTTCTACGTAATGTTAGATGGAATAATAGTATGTGGTGATTTGAAGGGTTGAAAATGTACGAAGCGTTTACAAGGGAGTGCTAGGTCACTATGGTGACAAGAGAATAAATGAGGCTGGCAAGCATTGGAAATTTGCATGAAAAGGAATTAATTTGTGGCAAACACGATGTTTGACTACAAACAAATTCACATGTATACATGGGAGTGAACGGAAGAGAAAGGTATGATTGACTTATTCCTAGTGGATCAGCGTATTCGAAGCCAAGTTATGGACACGCGAGTATTTAGAGGTTCTGAGCTAGGAACAGACCAGTATCTAGTCGTTGTTAGCTACACGAAGTGTCTAAACTTGGAGTCGAATAATTGCATGAGAAGTTGAAAACTTCAAGATTAAGCTTATTGCTGCAGGTTTAACGGTGCATTGGCTACATGAAACGTCAAAATTTTGATTTGGGAATCAGACCATTCTAGTGTGAGCATGGCCACTTGCCTCACTTCCTCCACTTTTCAATTCCATGCTTATAATACTGTTTAAGATATAATTTCAGAAAATTTTAATAACAATGAAATCAAAACGACTGTAACAAAACAACAAAACAAACATTTTACAGTAGCTATTTTGAATACATTGAACGTTGATGGAAAATTGGATTTCATAAATATACCCACATGCCTGTATACAGCAACACATAATAGAATAAGTAAAGGCCACCCGGGAAACAAACTCCGTTCCCATTAAGACATTTTCCCAATTTCCGTCGGATTCTCGAGACATTGTGTGTTGAGTGGCGGAACTTTGCCTTGGGATAGATTTTACGTCGTTACCACAGCGAGTAAATGAAACATTAAATATTTCATTCCCCTGAGTGGAAAATCAACCCACAATCAACGCGTTTACAATAGCACGTTTGCGCCCTTATGCGTCAACACGACCTCATAATTACACGGCGTTGAACGCTGTTCTTTTAATGTATGTTCCTTGGACAGACTACTAAGGATTCTAATTAAAATTGCTTCCAAAACGAAAAAAACATAGAATTTTATGTTTTATAGTCTACACAAACGAATTTGCAGACTACAACTCGTTTATATTTCAAATTCATATAATTTATTCTTCAAATGAATTTGAGTCTATTATCATTACGCTCAGTCAGTTCTAGCAACTGAGTATAATAGCGTCTGAATGATAAAAATCGTTTTTTCCAGTTTCCCAATAACAAACAATACAATGGCCGAAAGCATGAAACCAAACAATAAACTTTTTATGGCTTACATTATTTCAAACAAAATTAAGCTTAAAAAATATACTAATAAAGTTTAATTTACATAATCAATTACAGAATATTTACAGGTATCTAATATTATAAAATCCTGTTGACACAATTAATTTTATTTGCAAATAAGCAAAAATTTTCAATAGCTCTTATGTATGTAAATGTGAATGATATAGAAAAAATAAAACAAAATTTATTCAATAGATTTTGTATAGCATCGCTTAGGTTTTTCCGTTCTGTTGCTAAGTGACGAATAGACAACACACAGACGAAACTATTGAACTTCGAGACTTGAAACATGTAGATGGGTTAAAGGGTGTAAGGAAGCCAAAAAAATCAAGAGAGGATCTTAAATCTCGAAATCTGCGGTAACTAGGAAGAGATTTTCCAAGTTACTTCTTAAAGTCCACGAAAACAAAGCCGTGAGAAATGACCAGCTTATAACATCATATTATTTTTTTTATAGCTTCACGTTGCATCCGGCACATAGCAGGGTAGGCAGAGCGAGTAGTGTCAAAACATTCCTTTCCCCTTAAGAAACTCCGTTCCCCTTTTTCTGCCGAATTCTGGAGGCATAACATGTGTTGGCAACACGATTCTTATTCATTCTACCCTACAACTTATTTATTAGCGATCGTATAAAAGACCGCACGGATATTGTACGGGCAGTCTTGGCTCTGGTGTGGCTCGGAGCACTACTCGTGCTCTGCCACTGACTAACCTCGACTATTCGGATAATTGATTATTTAGTTAATCGATTATTATCGTAATTATGAATGTGGTTAACACCTATTTGTAATTACATTGGGCTGGAGCAGTGAAGGCGAGTGTTTGTTACAGTAAAGGGTACCCTGAAGCCTACACCTGTGGTCGCAAGTCCCAGGCACTGCTCCGAGCTTCTGAGTGTTTGTACATGTGTCATGTGTTCACATATGATTAGAACCAAAGGCCAGGACATGGCCGAGGCTCTACTCGTTTATTATTTACGCCCACCGTCGACATCAGAAGTGGGATGGACCAAGCAGGTTCATCCTCTCACGCTGAAGGAAGAAACATACCAAGGAATTCGGAGACACTCTTGGCATTGGCTAATATTCTGGAGAGTGGAGACGCTGTCTAAGCAACAACAGGCCAGTATGCAAGTTAATCATGAGTTCCTTGCAGGTTTATTTAGTAATTCAACTACAACAACACAAAGACCAAGACTGAGTGATATTGCTTCATTCAATCCAGATCCAGACTGGTGTGATCAGGTTGACCAAGCAGAAAGAAACCACTGGAATTTAAGCGAGCCGTGATAAAATATACACTAAGAGTATAATCTGGAATATTGCTCAATAATTTTATAATATCATTTGAATATTGACATGTGGGCTCAAAGTTGATCTTGGTACTCTTAAGTGAGAAAAATACTCTTTAAGAGCAAGACGACTTTAACAACTTGGTACGCTTAAGTGAGTGAAATGCTCTTTAAGGCCAAGTTGTGTTGAGCTATGAGTCTGGGTTCCTAAGTGTGGCATAGTCCCTTTAGGTTTCCTAAGTGTTGCATAGTCCCTTTAGGTTTCCTAAGTGTTGCATAGTCCCTTTAGGTTTCCTAAGTGTGGCATAGTCCCTTTAGGGTTTCCTAAGTGCGGCATATTCCTTTTAAGTTGGGTCATGTTGTCGAGCTATTTCAGTGTAAAGAATAATAAAATGAGTAAAATTCCATTATGGGACTGTTTTATGATACAGTATAATTTAGGCGCACGACCAACTGCTGTTTATTGTTACAGTGATTTATCCCGACTCGTGGGGTGCCCGGGGCGGGCACCATGCAGGATGGCCGTGTTGGCAACACGATTCTTATTCATTCTACCCTACAACTTATTTATTAGCGATCGTATAAAAGACCGCACGGATATTGTACGGGCAGTCTTGGCTCTGGTGTGGCTCGGAGCACTACTCGTGCTCTGCCACTGACTAACCTCGACTATTCGGATAATTGATTATTTAGTTAATCGATTATTATCGTAATTATGAATGTGGTTAACACCTATTTGTAATTACATTGGGCTGGAGCAGTGAAGGCGAGTGTTTGTTACAGTAAAGGGTACCCTGAAGCCTACACCTGTGGTCGCAAGTCCCAGGCACTGCTCCGAGCTTCTGAGTGTTTGTACATGTGTCATGTGTTCACATATGATTAGAACCAAAGGCCAGGACATGGCCGAGGCTCTACTCGTTTATTATTTACGCCCACCGCCGACACATGTTAAGCGGCGGATTTCAATGTCGCGCTTTGCCTCGTCACCAGGAAAGAGCAAATGAAAATATAAAATATTTCATTACACCGAGTAGGAATCGAATCCATAACCTTCTCTATAACCCACCCCTAAGCCATGACGGCTCTATTTATATTTTATGTAAAGAAAAATATATTGACAAAACACTCTGTTTCCGCTAGGCAAATTTCACCAATAATATATTACTTTACTTTATTTAATACATCTGTTTTGTTCAACTTTGTGTGAATTGTACCAGTTTTAAAATTTCCAATTTCGTGCAATCATAAATTTTAAAGGGCCGTAAAAATTCCCGCCGCCGCTTGTAACCTGAACAACACTGTACATAGCACAAGTGATCAAAATGTAAATAGCAAAAGCTGTAGAGTGGAATAATTTATTATTCCTTTTTTTGTCCTACTTGAAAGGGAAAATGAAAATTATTTTATTCTCCTAGTGGGAATCGAGCCTACAATTCTTACGTTTAGTCAGTCGCTTTACTACTGCGTCACGACGGCCTCATATAAATGTACATTATTTAATGCATATACGATTATATAATTATGTTGATAGTCGAACTGTGCGCCTAGTCTATTAGTCTAAAAATACTTATTATGAAATGATGCAAGAATGTCTACCCGTTCTACCCTTCAGAAGAAATTCCTACAGCTCTCTTACGTGATCAGGTCTAGAATGATGAAGCTGTAGAGATACATACATATATTACAATTTTGATCTTAAAAATATTGCAAGTACGGAATAAAATATAATACAATTTTTTTTTCACAATTCCTATATATATATATATATATATATATATTGGTTAATAATATTGACTTTTTCCACAGTAATAATGTTTGTATTCCATAATTTATTATATTAATTGGGACAAAGGAGAAATGTTTTCTCACTGAGACATCACTCACCTTCTTTTATATGACGGTTGGTTGCTGCTATAAAAAAAATCATAAAAAAATGGTCTTCTCCATGGATTTTTGTCCCCCATTCTTAGAAGTACTGCCATATTTAAGTGGGCTTAAATAATGAGTTAGCGTGTCTAGACCAAGAACCACCTGCTACTAAAATATAAACTAGTAAAATTATTAAATTAAAATTAAATTATTGAGGCCGGTCGCGGCGCAGCGGCACGAGGTGTGACTGCAAAACCGACTGGTTGTGGGTTCGATCCCCACTCGAGGAGATGAAATATTTACTTAAATTTATATTTCCATTTCTTCGCTCTGGTGTCGAGGTTAAGCGCGGCGTTGAGTTCTGCCACTCAACACGCAATGCCTCCAGAATTCGGCAGAAAGTGGGGAACGGAGTGTCTTAACACTAGGTTCCCTCTGCCTACCCTGCTGTGTGCGGAATACAGCTTGAAGCTAACTTATTTTTTTTTTTTTTAATTATTAAAATTTTACTTTCATATATTTTGGTATAGTCCCACACATTTTTAATGTATCTAATATTATCATTTACTCGCTCTGGTAACGAGGCAAAGCGCTGTGTTTAGTTCCGCAACCCAATACAATGAATAACGCCGATTTCAGGCGGAAACTAAAAGTGTCACGAAGTGTCTTGATACAATTCTCTTTGTCTTCTTCTTCTGTCAACAGGAAAAAAAATATTATGAGAGTATACCAATAAGGCATTCAGAACCATCAATCAGTCAAGTGTAAATAACGCGATACATTTCATTTCATTAGGAAACAACGTCGTCTTATTTCTTAAGCCGTATACGTATCAAGTTTAAAATTTTAGACCTTTAAAGCAATGAAAAGATTTTCATCAGGCAAAAAGCTCTCTCACAATTCTACGCGATGCGAGTAAAAACGTAAACGTTCTTGTTTTATTAATTTATTTGTAAATTTAAACCTGCATACTAGAGTTTATTTGTGATTTTTCACCCGTGAAAAAATCTGTATGTATAACACACTCGACAAAACACGATACACTCAAGGTATCTCTGAGTTCTGACCGCAGGTCCAATGTACAGAGTACATAGAAATGATGTAATGTTAATCAGCCAGTTACGTTCTTTAGTAAATGAAGAATCACCAGTAGTTTCTGATATTAATGCGTTCAACCAAACAAACTATATTTTTTTATAATATTAGTATTGTTTATATATACCATCATATATATATTTGCTGCTTAATTCATGAATACCGAAAACTGTACGATTTACTGCTGTGAATATTTTAAGCTCGCTAGTATATGTATTTACATATGTGATTTATTTTTTAGTTTCATGCGTATTTAGAGGCATAATGTTTGTCTCTGAGCATGACGGTTGTGGGTTCGATCTCCAATCAAGGAAACGATTCGTTCTTCATTTCCTCGCTCTGGTAACAAGATAAAGCTCTTTCTTAAATTTCGCCACTAAACATGGAATGTGTCGAAAATGTAGTGGAAAGTTGAAAATTCAGTATCCTAACACTAGGTTTCTTCTACAGAAAAGTTCGAAGTATCTTTTGAACGCAAAAAAACTTTAATATTAAGAATAAAAAAAGGAAACTCTAAATATTGTACACAATATACTCAACCATATTATATATTTGTACAGCGAAAATAGACTCTAAACAGCCTTAGCTTCGTATAAAAGTGATTTTTCTAAAAATTTCTACATCTCACGGGAGTAAAAACTATTCCGAGTTGAAATTTGTTTTCAATTTCGTTTTGATCGTGCAAAGTGTCAAGCTTCGATTGACTTCGAATGCAATTTACTGTGAATCTATATGACCTACATACATACGTACAAATTTGTAGATTGTAATGCAATCCCGCACATAGCAAAGGTAGACAGAGGGAACCTAGTGTTAAGACACTCCGTTCCAGATTTTTCCGCCGACTTCTGAAGGCGTTGCGTGTTGAGTGGCAAAACTCAACGCAGCGCTTTGCGTCCACATAAGAGCAAAAAAATTAAAAGATAAATTTAAATAAATATTTAATTTTCTCAAGTGGGGAACCCACAACCAGTCGCGCTTACAGGCACACGCTTGTGCACCTGCGCCTCCGTACGACGATATGTTAAATTTGGCTATTATTTAAAAATATTGTAATACATTTAGATTAAGAGCTAAGTTGCTAATCTCAGGAAGTACTGGTTTGAATTAGAAAAATATTTTTGTAATTTCAATGGACTATTCAAAATAAAAATAATTTTCTACGATCCATATTTATCATATCAATGTATCCCACTCGACCTACGCACAGTGGGACCAAATGAAGCGCTTCATCTCATAAATCCGTAACTCGTTTATTTTTCATCATAAAATGTTGAAATTTTGTTGACACTAGAATATATTTGTTATCAATGACATATAACAAATATTAATAAAAGTCATGAATTAATTAATAAACAAATTCAAAGTTAAAAATTATCATAAATAAGTACTATACACTTATTTCAAATTATTATTATTAAATTATTAAAACAAACTTATATATATTAAACTTAGACCTTTAAAGAAAAAAGTCATGTATCATATCTATATATATAAAAGGACATGTATCTGACTGATTGAAGTAAGACGCACGCATAGCCGTAACCGCTGTGCATAGAAACGTGAAATTTGGATATATATTTATTTTCATAATCTGGACATCCACTAAGCAGGGATTTTGAAAAATTTTAATGCTAAAGGGATGAAATAGGTGTTGAAATGTATATGGGAAATTTATCAAATCGGCACCGATTTATATAAAATTTGAAATTCAGACTCTTAAAAACATTTCATTGAACAGGTGTTTCATGGTTTTTTAGAATTCACCCCCTAAGGGTGCAGATAAGGAGTTGAATGTTTGTATGGAAAAATGTTTAAATTGCCACCGATTTTTATAAAAAATTAAATTCAGACTGTTAAAAATATTTTATTGAACACGTGTTTCTTAGTTTTGTTTAGAATTCACCCCTAAGAGTGCAAATAAGCGGGCGAAGCCGCGCGCGCCCACGAGTGTAATATAAAATTAATATTCGTCGGTCGTTAATATTATAATCATAAGGTCGTAAACAAAGAATTTATTCTATGACTTGCAGACGTTCTTTAGGTTCGTCAGTGCTTTAGATATATGTAGTTATATTTGGTGTGTTGAAGCTTGATATGCGTCAGAGGTACCATTTGAAAGACATCTTCATTCGTAACTGATCGTGAACACTTCCTGATAATAGTAGAATATCTTTCATTACACATTACACTCGCACTTGTCCATCCAGAATAAATTTGCGAAAGTTTATATTAGTTGTTATGCAGGTGGAAGAGGCAGCGCTCCTTTTACGGAAACAGCATATAGGATAAAATATTTCAAACCCATATCTAAAGAAATAAATCAAGATAACTCAACAGTTTAGAAGTAGGATTTTTTTGTTTGATATTTTGATTTCAAGATGTTTATCCATACCTGTCTTTCGACGTGTGACTCAGTTACGTAAAGATGCGAATAACATAAACGCATTCTCAAAGGTTAAACATCTTTGAACTTTGCCGCCAATACCTACGACTCGATTTCGGAATGAGGCGTATGCGGCGGTTTCTTGGTGTTCGTTCTTGGTGTTTTATTTTAAAACGACAGTTTTATTATTTATTTTGTTTGAAAAAATCACTTTTTCATTTTTGGGGAAAAATAATTATATCAGGCTTTTATGGAGGAGTAGTTTAAACTATGGTTTCATTTAAAGTGATGCTGACACTGTCACCCTGTATTTCTTTATAAACTTTTATTACTATTTTATTATTGTCATGATTTATGAGAATTTTTTTACCAAATATTACTTGTACAATAAAGAAGATTAAAATGTTTTATATTGAAATTCTACTGAATTATTACAAATATGAAATATTACAAAGTTTACTCGTATACTGGCCTTCCCGCTCGTGACTGTGAATAACTTTATCACATTTAAATGATTTTACCTCTGATAATAAAAAATAGCAGATTTAGAAATAAATTTCCTTAAATTATTTTAGGGACGGTATTTAATTGCAAATGCGACGATAGTAGGTTCGATGCCTACTGGAAGGAATTAAATATACATTTTCTTCTTTTTTAAATTTCTTTCCTCTTCTCTGGCAAGCGCGGCATTAAATTCTGACTGGAGGCGGTGAACAGTGTCTGAACATCATCTCATCTCATCGATCTTTCCATTTAATTCTATATAGAAAGGTAGGCTTTTTATTAACTTTTAAGAGGTGAGTGTCAGCTCTCTATATTCAGCCCTTTGCTTGTTAATTTGAGAAAGTGAGAATATTTTTAAATATGTTTTTTTTTCTTTAGTACGTGCCTTCGTGTTATGCGTTAAAGTTTTCAACTACGTCATGATGAAGTCATACTGCGTTTTTTAATTATATTTTTTTAGCAAAGTTTTTGGATCCCCACCTGCTACCACTTTGCAACTAGTTTACCTTACCTATATTCATATTTTTTTATTTATTTTACACTATAATTCGCATATAGAAAACAGTAGAGTAACAGAGGGTACCTAGTGCTTAGACACTTGGTTCCCTACTTTCCACCAAATTTTAAAGACGTTTCGTGTTCATTTGCAGTCAAACAAGTAAACACTTTGCTTTGTCTTTTAACCAGAGTGAGTTTGTGGTAATTGTAAGACGCTTGCTGTGCCGCTGTGCCACGAAGACACATATATCATGCGCACAGCATGGTAGGTAGTATGTTCCCTACATAGTGTTAGAACACTCCGTTCCCCATTTAATGGCGAATTCTAAAGGGCATTGCGGAACTCAACGCCGCGCTTTACCTGGACACCAGAGCGAAGAAATTAAAAGTTTAAACGAATATTTAATTTCCTCGAGTTAAAACCACAACCTGTCGCGTTTACAGTCACACTTTGTGCCCCTGCGCCACGACTGGCCCCAAAACTTCTTTTATTTTATTTTTTATTAGTCTATCAAAAAATAAATGAACTTAATATAGTTTTATTAAAAGCAGCTTTTATCAATGAATTGAGTTATTATACAAACACCAAGGAAATTATCATCATTATCAATTTACTTACGCTCTAAAAGAGAAGGAATAAAAGCTCTCGTTAGCCGCTATAATCTGGATCAAATCCGGTTTCGGCCGGTATTATCCAGTTGTTATTTGACTGAGGTTTTTGTTAGAAGCTTAAAAATAATACTATTTTCATTGGGGACAAATATTTTTGGAAAAATGGACAGTTTCATTTTATATTTTCATGTAATATCTATATTTTAGTATTTATTTTCTTAGCTCCACACTGTATCCAGCATATAGCATGGTAGGCAGAGGGAACCTAGTATCAAAATACTTCGCGGAAAGTGAGATACGCCCCATTTTTCTCCAAATTTTCAAGACATGCGCGTTATAAAAATAATTCATTTCCTCGAGCAGAAATCGAACCCAAAATTGTCACGTTTGCACTATGTGACATGTGCCTATGCGCCAAGATGAGTCTGGTTTCTCAATAATATTTTTTTTACTAACTTTTTTTTTCTATTTTCAGGCACTGAGGACATAAGGATAAAAAAGATAAGTTCTTTATTCATATTCAAAATCCAAATAATTTACAAATAATTATAAAATATATATCTTATTATTGCACATTAATATGCGCAAAGTATAATTACTCTCTTTGAATATGCGCAAAGTATAATGACTTTATCGAAATTGAAATGATATCGAATTTTTTTCCGGAAAGTTAAGCTCGTTAGCAAGTATTTCCTAGTTTATGTCCAATATTTTTTTGTATTTCAGTGTATATGCCTCTTCTGATTTCATTAATTTAATACTAGTCTTCACCCGTAACTTTCCTTACGTAGACTTTAAGAAATATTAGATTTGTTCAGTTCCTGTAGGAATTTCTAGAGATTCTCACTTAGTAACACTCTCTAACACTCCCTAAACGACCTACATGCCAAATTAGATCTTATAAGTCAAGTAGTGTCGTCGGAGCGTTGTCTGTCAGTCACCGAATAAATGCAGGTTTTAACCGATTTCTATAAGAAAAGGAGACGGTGCTAAGTAAGTAAGTGAGTCAAACAGTTTTAGTAATTTGATATAGTAGTAAGGTTGTTGTAGTTTGACACCGACTTCAAAATTATAAAATCTTTCTTTAATTGTTTTTGCTTAACAATATCAAAGTACGTTTTACTTTATGTTAAGTAAATGTATTTTCTACTTTTTAGTTTATTATTTGAAGTGGATTTTTTTTGTTAAAAAATATTTTTTTATAAGTATACTTTTCTAGTTTTAGTTCAGTGATATAGATGTATATTTAAATAGTAGTGAGTCCGAATTCTACACAAGGGAAATTTTATTCAGTTGTACGATTATCCCGAATATAACTAGGCCAAGAAGAACGTAGTATCAAAACATTCCGTACTCCACTTCCGCCCAAATTCGAGACATTCGAGACACGCCGCACTTTGTGCAACGAGAGCTGCATAATGAAAATAGTATAATTTTTATCATTCCTCTGAGTGAGAATTCGAACTCACAATCATTCTTGCTGTAAACACAATAAAAATCTGTCTCACTGCGCCAAGATGGCTTTATTATTTTATACATTAACTAGCGGCCCGTCGGCACCCAGTCCTATTTCAGACAAAAAACATAAATTCGTTAATAATTTTTAAATCACGGACATACACTTCAATATTTTTTATATGTATATATATATATTATTTTGTCTATAATACAAAAAAGATTAGTTAAATCAAATATCTCACCTACTCTCTAATTGCACGCTGAACTTTTGTATCAAAACCAAAACTTAAGCCAAAGCTTGGAACCAACGGGCGACGGTAAAGTTGAGCTTTGTTCGAAGTTACCCAACTTTTGGCTGTCGAATACGAGTCATTCATCTGGCACTAAATGTTATATTAGTGAATGTTCTGCAAAATTATATGTAATTGTATAAGTAATTGCAGAACGAGGCTGGTTAAACATAGTTTTAGATATCAATTTAGGCTTATTTTTATTCAAATTGTGGTTCAGTTGCACAGCATCTGGCTGTTAACACGACGAATGTGGATTAGATTCCAAATCGGGGAATGAATTTTTTTTATTTCTTCACTCACGGTAACAAGACCAAGCACTGCATTGAGTCCTGTCGCTAAACACGGATTGTTCTCGAAAGGCGTTTCTTAATACTAGATTCCCCTGTCTGTCATGCTTGATGCAGGACTAAACGTGAAGATATTACTATCGTTCTAGTATAATTTACGATTTATGATATTTTGATTTTGAGGTCAGTCGTGGAGTAGGGGAACAAAGTGTGTGACTGTCGCGTTTACGACTGACTGACTCGATGAAATATTAATTACCTTTTTATTTCCATTTCTTCGCTCTGGTATTCAGGCAAAGCGTGACGTTTAGTTCCGCCACTCAAAACGCAATGTCAATCCAAAATTCAGCGGAAAGTGGGAAACGGAGTGTCTTAACACTAGTTTCCCTCTGCCTAAGTTGCTGTGTGCGGGATACAGGTGAAGCTGATTTTTTATTTTGATTTGCATGTCTCTCATGTAAAAAATTTTAAATTAACAAATATCCCAGGCGCAGAATGGCATTGAAGAGCCTGGCTATGGCTGCGATGGTATTGACTGATAGGTGGCGAAGTGCCCCATTCTTTATGCAATCATGACCTGGGATCCTCTTGGTTTCAGTCTTCCTACAGCTTTCCTCACTGCCGTAAGTGAGAAGAATGGCAGTGGAGGCAACGGTAGTGTAGCAGATCCCAAATGGTTTGCTACCTCTTCCTCTAGTTGACTATTATGAAATAAATACTTTATAAAGGTGACACAAAATAAAGCCAAAAGAAATGGTTCACGTGAAAACATATGTAAAATACGTTATTCAAAAGGTCTTAATCAATAAAGAAAAGTCCTCAACGTGGCCTTCAAGTCTCTTTGAACCCTTATAATACTCTAGTAATTATAGAATTGTTCGAAAGAAAGATGTTTTAGGTAAAATAGTATTCTTACAATTATGCGCAAATATTTTTAAAAATATGTACAATTTATATGTGGATGGAAAATTTCGTGTAAGAAATATATAAAATTAAATATATTTATTAATTTTCATAGGAAAATGTTGAACGGAATATAATATAATTATAAGGCTTTATATAATCAAATGTTTCATTATAATTTATAACAATTTTTTTTTTATAATTTTGAGTAAAAACATTTTGTTAAAAAATTCAAACAATTTTCTACTTCTCAAAAAAAAAATAAGTGAAGTTCATTATATTTAAAAAGTAATAGTAAAGTAAAAAAGTTCTATATACTTCTATAACATTTTATAAAAGCTATTCAGTGAATTTTTAAATATGTCTTTTTATATGAAATATAATTTCAAACTAAAATAATAAAAACAGCTTTATTTACATACATTTTTTACAAGTTAAGTCGCTGAGTCTTGAATTTCATATTTTTCATAATTTCTATTTATTGATTGATAGAGCTTCGTGCTCTATGATATAAAATAAATTTGCAAATTAAATTTAATTTACGTTGTCGTACCGCAGTGAACCTGCATCGAATTGTAAGTACGTGGTTGTGGGTTCGATTTTGGCTCACGACAACAAATTAAATTCATTTATCGAATACTACGAATAACAAAAGATGTTACTGTAGGTTCCGCTACTCTATACGCAATGTGTCGAAAATGACAAAACAGAGTATCTTAATACTAGGTTCCCCTCTGCCTATCCTACGGCATGCCTATGTGAGAAAACGTGTGAAGCTGTGATTAATTATAATAATAACCGATAAAAATCTTTTAATAAGAGAAATATATTTTCTTAATAACCTTCGACATGATTCTTTACTTTTTGTAATTCACTGTATATTATTGTTATAATTAAAAACTCATTCGGAGCTTTAATGACTTTCCAATATACCTTATTACACGCCCGGGTGTAATTATCGTTACTCGAATGTACGTATTTATTTCAAAAGTTCGACGTAACGACGAAAAAAGCACTCGACGAACTTCAGTTGCGACGAAAGCTTGGAAATATTTTCTCACGCTTCGTTGAAATTTTACTTATTCTTATTCTACTATAACTAGCTTTTAAAATGCAGTATTAATTCATTAAATTTCAGCACACGAAAATGTAGTTCAGCACTTTTGAGCATTTTCAATTTTAAGTTGAGCTGTTTTATTCATATTTTTGTTATGAAAAGAAACTTTTTTTATGCCTCGTTATAATTGTGTATGTTTTAGTGAGATTTTTTTTACTAATGTAAAAGCTTAGTTTATTTAAAAATTGTAAGTTTTTGTACGTTGTTTCTTCTAAATATGTTACACTGCAAGTTTTTGCTACTTCTAGTGAAATATTAATACAACGTTATCGCAAATAAAGACTGAAATTCAGCTTGACAGGGTTTTTATATAGTAAGGTAAATAAACACACACAAACACACATGCGCACACGCACAAAAAATACCTTATTTATTCCTTTATTTTCGCTAATTACATACTTTGTTTTTTTTTGTTGTATATTACATAGTGTTTTCTTTTTTTTATATTTATAACAATTAGTTTTGTTTATTGTTAGTATCAACGCTATGAATTGGACGTTAATAGCTACGGCACAATTCAATAAAATGTGATTGCAGTCGTACGAAATTATTTTTGTGTATATTCTCTAAATCTTCCCAATCTCAACCTGTTGCGTTGGTACGCTGCTACCCCTGCGCCACGCCTGGCCTCAAAATAAATATTCATATTATTAAAATAAATATCATATGTACGTCATAAACTTCTTTTTAATTTTGATTTAATATTTTCTAGATTAAACTAAGAATAATTTACGATATTGATTATTATAATAATTTTATTTAATGTATTAAAATTTGTGTCTCCAGATAGTGTCTATAATTATAGGACAATGAAAGTTATAGTACTATATTTAAAACCACCAAATTGTTACAATATCTAAAGTCTTAGTAAGGATGTTTTTTCATTATGTACTATTGTAGAAATATTTCCACTTCTATACTATTTAATAAATGTTCTAGACCGAAGAAAACCTGTGAAAAAAAACTGAAATATGTCATATGTCAGATCTTTTTTTTTTCACCTTCACGCTGTATCCCGCACACAGCAGGGTAGACAGAGGGTAGTCAGATCTTTTTAGATGACATAATACTACTACTAATTACTACTCTCGAGTTAACCCAGACACTACAATGATATTTTGTTTATACCTACAGTCATATAGCATTCATGTAGCGCTATACCTTTTGTGCGCCACCATCCTAACAGAAAAGGCAACTAGTAATTTTAGTAACGAGCGTTCGGTCAATTTAATATCTTTTGTTACATACAAATTAAAGTACAGTCAATTTTCTATCTGACACATGAATACATGAATGTGTTTTGTTAAATGAAATTTTCATTTCAATTATTTTCTACTTTGTGGTTTGGTTTGTGTTACTTTGTTTTTCTTATTAAAATTTGATATTATGAGTGAAATCTGAATAGAATAATAATACAAAGACTCTCAACATATTTAATAGCTTGATTACAAAATTTCGCTTCAAATTGTTGTAATAGGTTCTCGCCCTCGAGGTATTTTGGAAAAAACAAAGAATTGTGGTGTCACATGACACATTCTAAGAACCCTTTTTTATCGCTGGGAAATGCATTTACGCAGACCGCCCACATAGAAGGCAAGTGCCTCACGGATACGTGCTACTCGCTCGATCGCTCGCGATCGCTCGCGCATACTAGTAATCGCGCATAATACTATAATTAACTGGATATAAAATATTATTTATTAATACGTAGACTATTAAACACAAAAAAAAAATATTTCAAATCAGTAATTCACGAGAATGGCTCATTCAACCAAACGAATTCTTCCGCTTCACAATATAGATGAATATAGATGAATCTTTATATACCAGTAAACAAAATTATTCATGTGGACTCTTATATATTCATAAATTTTCTCAATACTCTACAAAAAATTTCAACCTCTTTAACATTCTTAATTAACCGAGTGCGATAAATACAATTAAAAACGCAACGGAACTGTTTACGTATTTCACTGTATTATGTAAATTTTTGAGTTTCCATTTAAATTTGCTTAAATCCAGACGCGTTGATTGCTCGACGTGGCCTCTGGTAATTTATTTTATCCTCACATTAATATTCTTTATACTTTACTGCAGGAGATGCGGTCTTGGTATTTACCACATTAGTTATTAACCAGAACAAACAAAAGGTAGTGTTAAGACCCTCCGTTCCACACTTTCCACCCAATATTGGAGACATGTATGTTGAGTGGCGGGACTCAACATTACGCTTTCTCTTCACATGAGAGCAAGGAAATGGAAATAATTCATTCTTCTGAGTGAAAATTGAACCACAACGTATTCACAGTCAGCACGCTTTGCCGCTGCATCACGACTGCCTCATCTTATCTGGTGATTGGTTTTTTAGTATTTTATCACGTTACATTTTAATAAGAAAATATAATTAAGAATGTAAATTTTTCGGTCTTAAAGTATTTGCTGCGTTTTTGGGATAAAGAAGTAGAACCAAGTATGTACACGCCCGATTTCCACTAGCAGTACATTTTAGAAAACATTGAGTCTAAGATGGAGCTCTACGTTGAACTTAGTAGGAGACCTATTAGGTGGAGATCCCATCGCTTAAAACTGTAGGGATCAGATTTTCTAATGAAACTTATATTTAAGAATGATACATGATAGTAGAATAGATTACACTAGGGTTGCCCAAAAACATCCTGTCGCAATCACCTTTAATTAATGTTTTTCGTAACTCGTTTTAAAGAAAATCGCATAAGGAATTGGAAAAAAAATGGTTGCCAGCTCTCGGTCTGCCGCAAGAGTCCAGGGTTGCCTGGTTTAAAGAGGTTACTTAATGTGAATATTTGCACTCATGTGTTTTTTTAATGAATTATATATAAAATTAAAGCTTATTTTTTGTCATCACTAAAACACATGGTTGCCTGGAAAATGGCTGCCGCAAGCAAAGGTTGCCATCATTTGAAATATTTTATTCTGATTCCGTTTGACTGAGAATAGACGATGAAATACGCGATTTGCCTTATGTTTTAAAGTAAACTATTATATAATAGAAGGTCAAACTTAAAATTAATGTTTATTCTAGCTATTTACCTGTTAAATGATGATTATAATTATATTAAGAACATACAAAAAAATATTTAAATATGAAATCATCCTTATTTTTCAAGTGAAATAATGAACCCATGATATTAAGTCTTTGCTAAATCTGTTGTCTAAATACTAATACTAATTTAAATTATCATTTTAAAACGACTAAATTATCTAATTAAATAAGTGCTTACAAATATAAATCTATTATAAGGTATTAATTACATCATGTTTCCTTAAGATAATGAAGGGCGACAATTATTGCGTATGTGTTTTTATTAATTAAGAAAATATGGAAAATAACATTTCAATATACTCTCTCTCTCTCTCTCTTTGTCCTCTGCTCGTATGATTTTTTTTTCTCGTTTTTTTTTTGATAACGGTAGCCGCAATCTTTTTTTTCCGACGCAACTTTTAAGAATTTGCATTGAAAGAAATATATATGATAGAATTATAATAAACAAAATTAATTTATCAAAAATAATTTCTAAGAAATTTCGACAGTAATGCCCAATAATAAACGCTATTTAAGGTTTATGACCAGGAGTTGGCAAATATCAATTAGTTGTCTACTTTTTACTATAGATAACCATTTTGCGGCGATATACAAAGCAAATAAAATGCAATAATTTTATTTTCGTAGATGTATTGTTTCTAAATGCAATAACAGTGCAGATGGCCAAATGAGATGTTTTTGAACATATTACTTAGTTACTTACCTTTCGTTTTGGAGTGAAGACGTTTTTAGTTAACATGACAAAAATGAAGATCTGTTTTTTGTGAGAAAATGTGTGTGGAATTTAATAATGAGTCTGAAGTGTAAAATTATGTTGTTGTTTCCCCAAAAAATGAATTTTATATACAGTAACATTTTCTTAAATAGTAATACAATGTACGGTTATCACTTACAGTGTTACAAAAAGTTCATTGTTGTAAAACAAAAATATAAAGAAGAACCCCACTCGAGGAGATGAAATATTCACTTAAATTTATATTTCCATCTCTTCGTTCTGGTGTCGAAGCAAAGCGCGGCGTTGAGTTCTGCCATTCAACACGCAATGCCTCCAGAATTCGGCAGAGAGTGGGGAACGGAGTGTCTTAACACTAGGTTCCCTCTGCCTACCCTGCTGCGTGCGGGATACAGCGTGAATCTGATTTGATTTTTATTTTTCAATTATTTTCTAATGCAAAACGTAAGTATAATTAATGTTTGATAAGTATAATTAAATTTAATTTTATATATTTTCTCAATATTATATATTTTCTCTGAGGACGAAGAGAGAGATTGAGAGTTTATAACGAGGTAATTTTCCATATTTTCTTGATTAATAAATAAAATATCTGCAATAATTGTCAACCTACATTATATTATGAAAACATTATGTAATTAATACCTTATAATAGAACGATATTTGTAAACGTTTATTTAATACTAGTGGGCGCGCGCAGCTTCGCCCGCTTATTTGAACCCTTACGGGGTGAATTCTAAAAAATTATGAAACATGTGTTCAATGAAATATTTTTAGGAGTCTGAATTTCAAATATTATAAAAATCGGTGCCGATTAAAAAAAACCATACAAACTTTCAGCCTCTATTTTATCCCTTTAGGGTTAAATTTTCTTAAAATCCCTTATTAGTGGATGTCCAGATTACGAAAAAAAACATCTGTCCAAATTTCACGTTTCTACCATCAGCGGCTGTGCGTGCGTCTTACCTCAGTCAGTCAGGTACTTGTTTTATATATATAGATGATAATTTAGTCGTTTTAAAATAACGATTTAAACGAGTATTAATATCTAGAAAACAGATTTAACAAAGACTTATTAATATCATAGATTCATTATTTCAATGGAAAAATAAGGATGATTTCATGTTTAAATAGTTTTTTGTATGTACTTAATATGATTAAAATCATCATTTAACAGGTAAACAGCTAGAATAAATATTAATTTTAAGATTGACCTTCTATTTTATAATATTTTACTTTAAAACATAAGGCAAATCGCGTATTTCATCGTCTATTCTAAGTCAAACGGGATCGGAATAAAATATTTCAAATGATGGCAACCTTTGCTTGCGGCAGTTATTTTGCAGGCAACCATGTGTTTTAGTGATGAGAAAAAAATAAGCTTTAATTTGATATGTAATTCATTAAAAAAACACATGAGTGCAAATATTCACATTAAGTAACCTCTTTAAACCAGGCAACCCTGGACTCTTGCGGCAGACCGAGAGCTGGCAACCATTTTTTTTCCAATTCCTTATGCGATTTTCTTTTAAATGATGTGCGATTCACATAAAAAACATATGAGTGCAATTTTCTCCAAAAACGAATTACGAAAAACATTAATTAAAGGTGATTGCGGCAGGATTTTTTTGGGCAACCCTAGTGTAATCTATTCTACTATCATGTATCATTCTTAAATATAAATTTCATTAGAAAATCTGATCCCTACAGTTTTAAGCGATGGGATCTTAGGCCATATATAGCGAGACCAGTGTGCCAAAATTATTTTTAATAAAAAAAATCCTAGTACAGGTGTAAATAAATATCAGAACCAGGTTGCATCTTAGCATGTAGAAATTCCCAAAAAGTCCAAGACGCAAATATTTAATTTTCCACAAAACATTTTCTAATATGTAAAAATATTATTCTATTTATATTGACTTTTTTAAATCAACTAATATAGCGCATAAAAGACTAAAATAAAAATGAACGAATAACGCTAAATTTTTTGTGACAATGTTGTTAAATGTAAAAAAAATTAAAAATACCTGTCGCAAATTATACGAAAATGATTCAATAGAGTTTCTTAAAATCCTATAAAATCTGATATATTTATATTTCTGAATATATATAAATTCTATAGAATGTTTAATCTCGAACGTAGAACATAATAACAGTAGACGGGACGCAATTAGAGCGCAGCCACGTAACCACTCCGCAGCATCCGAAGGAAATGGTTACAGACAGACGGACAATAAGGTTGGCTAATCGTGGAATGGGAGCTTTATAAAGCTTTATGTTGCTGTTTTATTTTATTTTACTTTACTTTATTTTCTGACTTATATAATAATATATATACAAAAAGTATTGTCTGATTTTATAAATTGTATAAAATATATAGAATATCATTACATATAGTTGAGGCCGGTCGTGGCGCAGCGGCACGAGGTGTGACTGCAAAACCGACTGGTTGTGGGTTCGATCCCCACTCGAGGAGATGGAATATTTACTTAAATTTATATTTCCATTTCTTCGCTCTGGTGTCGAGGTTAAGCGCGGCGTTGAGTTATGCCACTCAACACGCAATGCCTCCAGAATTCGGCAGAAAGTGGGGAACGGAGTGTCTTAACACTAGGTTCCCTCTGCCTACCCTGCTGTGTGCGGGATATAGCGTGAAGCTAATTATTACATATGTGAAAATATATTTTTTTTTGCAATATAACATTTATGTTGTTAACTCTTTTTTTAGCTTCACGCTGTATCCTGCATATAGCGTGATAGGCAGAGGGAACTTAGATATTTTCCCAAATATGTTTTGAATTCACAACCACTGCATACGTTCAAGTTACAAACATTACAACTGCACTACGTTAGTTCTATTCAAACTTAACTAAAAATATTTAATGAAAACAAAGTTAATGCCACAAGTTGGAACTTTCATAGCTATTCACGGCTGTTTATTACAACGCATTAGCGAGGCGTCGTTATCTAAGTTTTCCATTATATCTCGGACCTTAGTTCAGGTAACTTTTAAAATATATTGTTTCAAATTAAATGGAAGTGTTGCTGTTTAATTAAACATTTTTATTTAATTTTGATAGAGACTTACATTTCGTATTGTTTTATTTATATTTCTTCTTTTTGTTAAATGTGCTGATGTCAGTGAATAATTTAATTTACTTATTCAGAAACAGCCTTAAATGTTAAATTATTGATTTGAAGGATTCATAATATTCTTTGTAAAATAACTGTAATAATTGCATATTAACTCCTGTACAGTTTTTAAATTAGTTACATATATTATATGAACGAACCAAACAGAAAATCTTTGTATGTACTTGATATTTCTTTCAAGATCGTTCTTTATCTCTGTGTTAAATTAATTACGACTTCTTTCAAATGATGATAACTTTTTTTTTAATGAACCGATTTTGATGAACTAAACTTTAGTAGTTAAGTTGAGTTAAAACAAAGCAATTGGTGAAATTTTCAAGTAAATCGGTTCAGTACTTTCAGATAAAAATGTGGACAAAAATATGTCGACAGACAGACAGACAAGAAATTAAAAAAAAATCTTTTTGCTTTCTATTATTCTTTTTAAGTTTCCCTCTATCCATTTCAGTCAAAATTATTAAATGTACAGACAAAATATTTTTACTGTTTTATTATATATAGAGATTTTATTACAGTTGTAGGTACATTTGAAAGCGTTGTTGGCTCGATCCATTATTGGTGGAATCAAATATGTCTTTCCTCTGTTAAAACAAAATGTGGCGTTGAGTTCCGCAACTCCACAAGCGTGATTTCGGCAAGAGTGACTTATTTCCGGTGTATTTTTTTTTTATCTTGTTTCCTCTGTATTTTACGTACAGTACGATAGATTTGTAAAGATTAACTACTCGCAAAACAGCCAAAATAGTTCGTTAATTAGATAAACAAGACAAATGATCACGGGTTTGACTGACATAAATCACCCGACTGACCGAGTTTTTATAGTAATTTGTTATACGTCTGCTACGTATAATAGTAGTGAAACCGTTGTGGCGCAGTGGTGCAGCTTCTAACTGTAAGCGCGACGGTTGTGGGTCTTTTTTTTGTTTTTATTATTTTTATTGATTATTAAAGTTGTTGTTGGCTTCTTTTTAAAATGTGAAGTGAACAATTACATTTTGAATGTTCTGCGATCCTTTGTGTCACTATTCGAGTTTTATGGTCGTTGATCATGTTGATTGCGGTGCACGCGCGCACGACAAACGCGGTTTTTCCTGCGAAAGTCCTAATTCCGGAATATCAGAGTAGAAAATAAGCTATATTGCTTCACAGCCTCCTCTATCTTTTACTTTAGTCCCATTAAAATTGGTTCAGTTGTTCTGGAGGTTACTCGCACAAACACAAAGATAGACAGACAGTTAGTACGAAATACACAGCCAAACTCGATTTGATTTGATTTACCTATATGTATAGATAATTAAGTTTAGTAAATTAATTAATATAATTAATTCGCGGAATGCGGAGTCTTGAGTCTTAAAATATATTTTGACTTCGAAGAGTTCCTCGTTTGATAATACACGGTGGTTGTGGGTCCATACCACTGTTGGCTTCATCATTCAATATAAATATTTATTGACTTTACAAAATATTACAATAACATAAATAAGTTATAGAAAAGAAAAAAAGGTGCTAAAATGTCCCATATTTTTTGACATTTATGACAACAATTTAAATTTTTTTCTAAAATAATAAAAAAAGTTTTATTACCTTAAGTGTATCACTATAAATTTTATTACCCAAAGTGTATCACTACGCAATTTTAGCACAATTAAAAAAAAATCTCATATAACATTTGAGTAGATAGATAAGGAGGTAAAATAATAATCCCAATACGGTGTAATTACAACAGAATATATATACGAGTACAAAAGGTTAAAGATGAAAAAAAAAGAAAAAGAGAAAAGAGAAAGAAAGAGTCAAATAACAGAACTACATACATATAGTCATATATATGATGCGCCTAATCTCTAACTATGTTTGTAAATACCAACAATTGTGAACATTCAATAAATGCGAATGCAAAAGAAATGTGTACAAAAAATTACGAATTCATCTTTTCTTAAGGCATTCTTTAAATAGCTCGAGAATTTCATCTTCAGAGCTTGCTACATGTTTATGCAAACTGAGACAGCCAAATAAATGACAAAGCAACACTTAGAAGAATACGAGTACTTCTTTGTTTTATATTTATTTCCATATTTAGATTTTTTTTCGTATAAAAGCTTAACATTACTGTATTATATTTTACCACATATATCTCGCATTCAATGTGACACCAAAAATATGGTGTTAAGATTCTTCTAAAATAGTTTATAGTGACATTTAGTAATGTTTTTTTTTAAGCTATACCAGCTTCAGCTGTATCCAGCACACAGCAGGGTAGGCAGAGGGAACATAGTGTTAAGACACTCCGTTCCCCACTTTCTGGTGAATTCTGGAGGCGTTGCGTATTGAGTGGTAGAACGCTGCGCTTTGCCTCGATACCAGAGCGAAGAAATGGAAATATAAATTTAAGTAAATATTCCATCTCCTTGAGTGGGGATCAAACCCACAATCAGTCGGTTTTACAGTCACACTTTGTGCCCCTGCGCCACGACTGGCCTCTCTGACTTTAAGCTATACATACCTTTTACTTACTATTTTACGGATTTTTTTCCTATATGAGTACTGTAAGTTCATATTTATTGTCAAATTTATTTCTAGAACCAAATAATTTATACTAATTGTAAGCTTGTGATCTCCACGTGATCTTGAGATAAATGCCTTTAGATGGACTGACAGAGTAGAGTTAGTCCATCTGGACTAAAAAACAGACCGATGGACCACAAAGTGATCCTATAATTGTTAATTATTTTTTAATGAAAACTAAAATTCGATTAACACTCCATTAAATATGAATATTTATCTAATTCAAAGAAAACCGTTAAAGCCCGTGCAAAGTAGGGAAGGCTGAACAGGAAGACAGACCCTGGCTTTTGCCGGGATTAATGCCAGGAGGTAAAAGATTTATCTTAATTCAATTTTCTTCAGCCTTTGCTCTTTGTATTTACGGCCCTATATAATTGAGAAGTTGTAAAACTCATTGCACAATTTTTTACCTGATCACTTATGGTTAAAACCTAACTGATAATAACAACATTTTTTAAATATCTACTAATATAATATTATTTTAAAAAAGCTATTGCTATGATCAACTGAGTATAAACATAAAATTATCCTTAAAAACATAAATTTATTTGGAACACACGTCAAAGACATTCATTATATAAAGTGGTTTCATTATCCGGTCGTCCTAAATGCTATCGCGTCGCGTTGTGACCTAATTTCCTCTCCCTAGATCACAAAAACTCCTTAACAAATGTCCGTATAGAGTTCTCATACTTGTGACACTGGAAGGGCTATTTAATTAAAATAACATATGCTTATCAGTATTTTCCATATTTTTTCATCTCAGAAAACAAAATGTAATTTCATCACTCAAAATTAAAAAAAAAAATCATCATCGAATGACATGAGATTTTAATCAGAAAATTATATTATTATTAAAAAACTAAAAATTACGAGTATCTTCGCTTAATGCTTTAGAATGTGCTCGGATCTATAAATTATATGAGCCTAAACTCAATATTGGCTTAGTAGTAACCTCTAAAGAGTTCGACTATTTAGGTCCTGGCTCTGTCATCATACCTGCTTCATGATACCATATTATACTTTTTAGAAAATGTATATTTAAAAAAAATGGAATTTGAACCCGCGCCTCTTGTAACCGTCCAAGCGCTCTGACCGCTTATCAAGCTACATTGAAATTCTTATACGCTTGTTACAACTTATTTATGTTGGTAGCATCTCTGTAGTGAAATAATAACTATAAAAAAATATAAAAAGAATTACAAATTGATCTAACAATAAAAGCGTTTTAAAAATATAATTTTACAAAGATGGCAACATCGTATTTTATTCATCTGCGCTTTGCATTGTTGCCAGAGTGAGGAAATATAAATATTAAATATTATATTCTTCGAGTGAGAATCGAAACTGCAACCGTCGCGCGTACAGTCGCATGCATGCACGCATGCACTCTGCGTCTGCGCCACAATGTCCTTTATTGTCAATTAATATATAAAATACCAGTATTATCAACCCTACAGTATATATATAATACTTCCTTCCATACAAGGCTATATCTTTGTACTCTCGACTATTAGTCCCCATGGGTGCTCCGCGCGAATGAGCCACCGGACCGACGCAGTTAAACCGTTCTATAATAATTAGCTTTATATGAATGTTGTATATCCGCTTAGCAACTTGAACTACGAATTTTGATAGTTTAGAGCAAAAATAAATGTATTTGATAAAGAAATTTATATTATCAATTATTACTAACACGATAAAAATAGCGCAGCCTCTAACAAACATACAGTGCCTAATTTAGACATTATGATTTAAAATATATCATTTAGAAGTTTAAGTCCATAGGCGCGTAATTCGTTCCATTCCCACTCGAGAAAATTATTATTTTATTTCTTATTTTCTCTCTGGCACCGCAATGTTGAGTTCCGCCACTCTATATAACTCAATTCGGTTTTATAGCTTACTATATGAAATCAGTTTTTGTTAAAATATATAAATTGCATCCTTTAATTAGTCTATCTATTAGTGAATATCGTATTAAATTCCATTTTGTAATTTTAAATATTCAAGTGTACATGGGCATGCACTTTATTTTATACTATGTAAAAAGCAAAATAATTGTAAAGGCACTTCATTCTCAATATTTCGTCTAGTTTTCGCCACATTGCTAGCAATTGTGGAGTGGAGTAATTAAAAAAATATTATAATATAATAGCTGTTACAATCAGGTGCTGTTCCATTTCGCCTCTAGTCGAAATATATAACAAGTAGAAATAGAAACACAGACATAATCCCAAAGGATCGTACACATCCATAGAAGTTCTTCAGAGGAGTGCACTGTGCGACGAGTGGGCTTACTAAGCTATACCAAAGGCTTATCAGAAGGTTAGGGTACACCTTTTCTAACAATTTTAATGAAAAAATGAATTTTATACTTTATTTGTATATATTTTTTTAGGGTTCCGTATGTCAAAAGAAACGGAAAGGGTCGATTTGTTGTCCTACTGCCTGTTAGTCCGTTTTTCTCATGAATGCGTGGACAATGTTTATAGAATCTTGAGGTTTATTTATTAAATATTTAAATTTAAACTTTTCTGAGTCAACACAGAACTTGGCACCTATATAGATCTTCGATTTTTTGATCCTTTTGTCTGTAAGGTCGACAGCAAAGCATTAGTAAATGTATAATTTGATCCTTATTTCAAATTTCGCTTTCCATACTTATACATGTTATATTCTTACATTTTTAACGCAGAGAAAATTTTGTTGTAAATCACTATATTTTCTATTTTATGTCATATTTAGACATTGAGTTAATACTCAATGTCTTGAAATATAGAAATAAACTACCTAATGCTGAAGCAACCAAACACTGCGCCTTGGTATATTAAATGAGACTGAGATGGTGAAATAATTTAAATAATACAAATATTTCACCAAGTGGATATATTCATTTTATGTACAGCTTGACACTATAAAACATACACACGCAGAAAAACACAGTGATATTTATAATAATAATTACATACGATATATATTTTAATATATATCGTATGTAATCATTTATGATTCAAAATCTAGACAGAGGCAATTTCAAAGAGCTAATTGCAAAGGCGTCCTCTCGAGTAAAACCCCGCAATAAGGGTTTACAGCAAGTCTCTCGGGACTTGTGTTTCTACCATCTAATAAATATAACATTGGAGGCAAATTTGTTTAAATTATTAATGTAATACTGTCCTGTAGATCTGTAGATTTATTTTTAGTTTTACGCTGTATACCTTATATTGCACTGAAACTTAATGTACTACTCCGTTTTCCACGCACAGTCAATATCTCAAGAATTGAGATATTGCGTATTCAGTAGAGGAAATAAAAATCTGCCCCTCAATTGAGAATTGTACCCATAAGCAGACAGTACAGCCAGACACTCTGCCATTGCTCCACGATGGCGTAAATAATTATTATTTGCTTATATATTCCAACCAGTGAACTCTTTAGGCGGTTACTAACAATCTTAAGCGGTAAACATCTATTACATATTCCATATACATATTTTACCACAGAATAATCCTTATATGAATATGTATATAAAATTCCCTCAAATAGCTTTATAGGAGCAGGATATGGGAAGTCCCTAGATGATGTTACAATATAAATGACTACAGAAAGCTCATTTTCAAATCTCTAAGCTTTCAACTTAAGACAAGTAAAATAGAAGCTTGATAATATTACTTAGTAACTGAAGTGGTCACTCCCGTTGTAAAAGCTTCTTGGACCGAAATACTGTAAAGCGTACGCGACAAACATAATATATTAAAGAAATTTTAGATTGCTATTTCTCGACGTACAAAATAAGATTTCGTACAACCTGTAAAGGTAAATTTTCAAAGAGTGGTCAACCGTCTTTAGCTTAACTTCATTTGACTTTTACATATGAATTGAATAAAGTTTAAAGCGCAATTTAAAGCAACTGCTTTAAATTGCGCTTTAAACTTTACAACTAAACTAAACTTTACAACTTTACTTAACATAACTATGTTAATGTAAGATTCGGTTTTTTTTTCAGCTTCTTTCGCTGTATCACGCATACAGCTAGGTAGGCTCTCTGGCCTAGTGTTCAGATACTCCAGGCAGCTCTCTCATGTCTCGTTTTTTGGAGCATGCAACCAGCGTTCATCGCTTTATAGGACATTATATCAGAAACAATGAATGAATGAAAGAATGATGCCTAACTGTAGACAAAAGTAGCTACAGCTCACTTTACCTCTTTATACGTGCTCTCCGCTGCCGTATAGCAGCGTCACTAGCAGTACTGTATTGTGTACGACCAAACGTGCAGCTATACTGACATTTTGCCGCCTCGTCAGACATTGCGCCATTGTGCCATACAACAAAAAAAAATTTTAACCCGAATAAGAAAATAAAAAAACCCACAAGTAACAACAGAGCCCATAAATATTGCGTTTATAGTCTGACGATATGTATTTGCGGGACGACGGGCTCAAAGATATAGCCCCTACACCAATTATATCTAATCTCTATATATAATAAGACGGTAAAAATATTTTGTCTGTACATTTAATGATTATGAGTAATTTTGACTGAAAGGGATAGAGGGACACTTAAAAAGAATAATAGAAACCAAAAAGATTTTTTTTGAATTTCTTGTCTGTCTGTCTGTCTGTCTGTCGACATATTTCTGTCCGCATTTTTCTCTGAAAGTACTGAACCGATTTACTTGAAAATTTCACCAATTGCCTTGTTTTAACTCAACTTAAGTACTAAAGTTTGGTTCATCAAAATCGGTTCATTAAAAAAAAAGTGATCGTCATTTGAATGAACTCAAGGTATTAGCTTGCCTGCGAATATTATATAGCAATCGCGCTGGTATGACCCTGGCTAAAGAATGACGTTCGAAACGTCTGGGTTATATGACTGTTGATAAAAATATATATTTTTGAAGCACTATTATATAATATTTTATACAATAAAGTAAACAAAATTGAATTGTTAGTTAATTGGAGATTACCTTCATAAATCATAACAGTTAAGTTTAAGTCGTAATTAATTCAACACAGAGATAAAGAACGATCTTGAAAAAAATATCAAGTAAATACAAAGATTTTTTGGTTGGTTCGTTCATATAATATATGTAACTAATTTAAAAACTGTATAGGAGTTAATATGCAATTATTACAGTTATTTTATAAAGAATATTATGTTACTTTGAAACACACAGCGTTGATTGAAGAAGCAGTCTCTTAATTTCGCCTATTTGCATATATAAATGGTTGACTTACCAAATAATCCTCGAAATATTTTCCTCTTTCACTTCTGCAGTGACGTACGTCATCTATTCTCTGTGGCGACGTGCTGTCATCTGTCACTCATAGCGTCTTATAATTTTGCCGCGATCGGATGAAAAATTTATAAATAACAAAATTTTTCTCGAAAATCATTAATCATTTAGATTAATTTTGTGTTAAATATTTTTATATAAAGGAGTTTAGTTTATATTTGTGTTGTGTCTCGCAAAATGAGTGTATATATTTCAGAAGTACAGGAAAAGGAAAGTTGCTGTTTTCAGAATTCAAAATGGCCAACGATCCCTTGAAGTTTTTAGCTATTTTTCCTAGCTTACTAAAAATGAGAAGAAAAAATTGTAAGCCCCCTTTACTATATAAGAGTTCAAAAGTAAAGTACAAACTTCTGATACTTAGAAAATTAAAATAGTAGTCTAATTGAGACTGGTAAGTTATATTTCAGCATATAAGCTATTACATAGCTACTGAATTTTATTAGAGATTTTCTATATGATATTTTGACAAAATATTATACATTAAAAATGTCAACACTCAAGGTTATTTCGAAAATGTCTTTTAAAACATTCTATTTAACATGGGCAAGGTTAAGCCTTACACTTATTAAGGGACTTTACTGTACATTATATACAGACATAGATCTAAAATGTTTATGATAACTATAAAAAAGTAATAGTAAAGCTTATTATTCTATATATAATTACTTGCATTACAGATTGTAATAATAACATGTACCTATGTAAATACAGATGGTAATAATAACATGTACCTATGTAAATAATAGTTTGAAGCATAGCTGCAATTACATTGTTTTAAAATTGTAACTTTTCTTGAAAAGAGCTATGTTTTTTAGTTCTTAGACAACAGAACTGCTCCTTGGGCCGGTGGTGGCTCTATATTCATTTGACAATAACTGACTATTTAATACTGAAATGCAGTATAATTTGAATTTGAACTTTATTTGTAACAACACGCAATAACATTTTGTGTTAATTTTATTTCTTATAGGAATTTATTATGATAATCCTGTATTATCTATAACAGAGCTACAGCTTAGTGACATAAAAGAATGTAACTTGTCGCTGAAAATGTGTATGAACAAGAATGGTAGTATTGTGATAAACAGACAGAGGTTGACTACTGTCAATAAGTGACTACAGACTACAGGAACTGGGAGTCTGTAATGGTTGTGCAAATTTACTCCAGCTTTTAAAGTTAGTAGTTAACAAGGAGTTGTGTAACTTTAATAAAATGAAACTAAATATCATTTACTGAGAGAGATATCTAACATTGAACAAAATTGTTTGCTTGGGCTAAACAATTTGGTAAACTGGCTGACTGTGACTATTCCACATTACTTGGATCCAGGTCTTCAGAAGAATTAAATCATTTAATGATAGAATATAAAGTGTGTATTTTGTATATTTAGTGTAATATGTGAAATTAACAGAGTTTTAATCAAAGTTTAAAATAAATAAATTGACAGTAATACATTGGATCTCATAATATCTTCTTACTTAAAGAGTTTGTAACCTAAATTAAAAAAAAAAAAAAAAGGGTCTAATATAGATAAAAGGAAATAGATCATATAAGAAATTAATTTAAATACAAAAATAATAATAAATAAAGAAGATGATAGAACAGAAAAGGAAACTCAATTGGATAGGAATGAATAGAATAAAGAAATAAATATATTTATAAAATGTATTATTATTGCAATTGAAAGAATAACAAGTTTATTTAGTAAAAGTCATACAGAGTTACAAATTATATCATCTTGGTTGAAAAAAGGTAGACATAACCTCTATTATTTCTATGTTTATTGTTATACTACACCCAGGGAATTGTTTTTTTGAGGATCATTAAAAACCAGGAGATGCATTAGCATATATTCAACTTCTTTGACTTGCTGGGAGCCTCCCAGACATTTACGATGGTTACCAATTGTAGATTGTGGTAGTAAAGCACAGGCATATCACCTGGCATTTATATGTTGTTATGTATCCCAACAGATTTATGATGGCAATTGATCAGGACATATTTGACATTAACAATTCATATTTCAGAAATAGTAAACTAATGCTACATTTTGGCTGCTGAGTTAATCATTAAACATTGAAATATCTTTGATACACCTACAAATCCACAATTGCTTTCAGTAAACACAATTCATATAAAATACATGAGATTATGTATTATTGGTTGTCTAAATGAAGCACTCAAATTAAATTGTGTGTGAAATTATGTTGTGTACCGTCTAAAGAAAAGAGTGTGAGTGTGAGGGTTGTTATGGAGCACAATTACTTCTGCCATTGCCTTTGATTCTTTAGGCAGATGTTGGAAAAGTGGATCTTTATGCATATTAACCAATTAACCAATACTTATATTAGTCAATAACTGACTTAGTGGAAAGTCAAATTGTCTCAAGTAGACCACAGCACATGTGGGTTGAGTAGTTTACCTGACACAGTTGCCAATAACAGACTTAGTAGGAAGTCAAATCATAAGAAGGGTATCCATAGTCTCTATACAACACCTGTAATTCTATTTCTCAACAAAACCGCAGTGTATGTAGGTTGAGTAGTCCACCTGAATGTGCTTTATCTCAGGAAAGCAGGTTCTGAATAAATCAGATGTGATATATAGCATGCAGATTAATGGAAATGTTCAATATTTATATAACACTAAGCACAAGGAAAATAAGCTTTCAGAGTGTGAATATAATACTATATCAATGTGTGAAAGTAATTTTATTTTATGGTATATTTGAAAATTAAGGAACAGACCCAGGTATTAACTATTAAACTTGATGATATATCTGGAAGTTGGCAGATCATCACTCTGACGGTGGTATATCCATCGAGAGATATAAAGCTGACCACCATTTGCATGCCGGAATGGCATCTGTTGCTCCAGGCTCCGGCGGCCTTATTTAATATGGAGCGTCCTAGACGTGGATTTTTCTCTGTCCAAATGGTCGGCCGTTGTGCGACTAAACGTCACTAAGGACTTACAGCTTATATTTCCAAAAATGGGTGAGACGCAAGAGACTGGGATACACTACTCAGGGAAGTCATGTCTAAAGAACATCTGTTGCTCCAGGCTCCGGAGGCCTTATAAAATATGGAGATCTAAGATGTGGTGGACCATTCTCTGTCCAGATAGTGGGCTGGTCCAAATGGCCGTTGCACGACTAAACGTCACAAGGGACTCATAATAACATCTATTGTTCTAGATCTAGGAGGATATTATATTTAGACACATAAATATTTATTCTCAATTACTTTAATAACAAAAAGTTCATGACAAGAGCATTATATCAACTTACTCTACTTTAATATTACTTTTATTATAAAAGTGACACAAGTTGTGGGTACCTTAATAATTCATAGCTAATTATCAAAACCATATATAACAGAGGACAAACTTTATACTATAGATACTTAGTCACTGAGCACTAGGGCACAATATAAGAGACTTACATATTGAGAACCTAGCTGAAGACTAGTGCATTCAAATAGAAGAACCATGAAACAAGTCCGTTAAAGATTAGGAAAATCAGAAAGATACAATATAATAAAAACTGAAGGTTCAAATGTTTGAAGGACCAATCAGTTTTGATTTTTATGTAGGCATTTTTATATCAATAATGAATTTTATTAAACCAGCCACTTAAATGGTCTTAATTTTGAAGGAGACATATTTCTCTTGTCAGCAAGAAAGCAGCAGCAGCATTTGATAATAATAATGATTAAATATATTAATTTATTAAATGATGGTCTAAATATTCAAAGAGACAACAACTTTGACAACAAAAGGAAATTTTAAAAAGATATAATAATGATATATTTCAGGTATACTGGAAGAATTATCTGAAAGATAAGTAAACAGTAATAAACTCATTGAAAGAATAAAAAAAATCAGATAAGTTAATAATTTCAAAAGAGGTTTTTTGTGAAGTAAGTTTATTAATATATATTGAAATGATTATGTGTAATAATCTATTATTAAGTTAATACAATATGATTTATTATATAAACATCCTAAATTATTTGAGAAGATATTTTGATATTACTATACGATACTTTGTTCTAACTTAGAGAAGAGCTTATACCATTAAATAAAGGTTTTATGATGAAATAATTAAAGAAAGATCACCAGTAAAACTTTGTTAAACAGTATTGGTAAGAAATGTCTTAATAAGGGTATTCAGTTATTTGAAAAACTTTAATGTTTTATAGGTAAATTAAAAATTCACTTTTAATATAGGTATATAAAGTTAATTTTCTTTAAGATCACATAGCGTCTGCATCCTTTGTCTGCATACATTCTCTTTCACCAGCAGTAAACAAACAGGTCTTCAATCAACGCTGTGTGTTTCGAAGTAACATAATATAGCTGTTTTGCATTACAACAAAACAGTTATTATGTGTATGAAGAAACACACAGCGTTGCAGCAAGGTTCTTGCTGGTGAGTTATGAAGACTTCTATGAGTGACAGATGACAGCACGTCGCCACAGAGAATAGATGACGTACGTCACTGCAGAAGTGAAAGAGGAAAGTATTTCGAGGATTATTTGGTAAGTCAACCATTTATATATGCAAATAGGCGAAATTAAGAGACTGCTTCTTCAATCAACGCTGTGTGTTTCTTCATACACATAATAACTGTTTTGTTGTAATGCAAAACAGCTATATTATGAATCCCTCAAATCAATAATTTAACATTTAAGGCGGTTTCTGAATGAGTAAATTAAATTATTCACTGACATCAGCACATTTAACAGAGTATATTATATAGGTAAAAAGAGCATAAAGTTACAAAAATATATACGTGTAATAAATAATTAGCTTTATGTATATTTTATAAATATCAACAATGGTCGTATTTTTTTATTTAAAACAATCAAAAAATCTTTGACGATAATGTCGTAAAAAAATCATATTAGAAGTCATTATAGTTGTCAATCAATTGTGCATATTAAATCAATAATCATGTATTTTAAACGGTCGATCGGTCGGTTTATCAGTCGATAGCAGTGTGTTAAGCGTTATGCACGTGCGTAAAAACCTGTTATAACGTGCTATAACGTAGCATAACAATTAGAAATTGTCGAGATTTTGTTTTTACTCGTAAATTAAATATGGAGTGTCAAAAATGCAAGAAAGTTCTTTCTAAAAAAGGATCACATTTCATGTGTCAGGGACCGTGCCAGGGTACTTTTCATAGGGGATGTGTCAAAGGATTAGCGGCGGATATTAAAAATGGCATCAATCGGCGTTATTGTAACAACTGTGAAGATGACGGGTCAGAGGAAGACGAACAAGAGGAGGAATCACAGGGGTACACTGAAATCCTTAAGAATATACAAAAAAAAGTGGCTGCCATTCCTGGGTTGAAAAAACAACTTGACTCCATTACACAAAGCATGAGTTTGCTTTCCGATAAATACGACGCATTAATTGTGGAGCACGAGCAATCAAAAGTTAAAATACAAAAACTCGAGAAAATTATTGCAAATGTGAATAATAAATGCGTGTACTTAGAAAAACAGAACATCGCCGTTGAACAAAAAATACATGAGTCTGAGCAGGTATCACGTAAACATAATATTGAGATCGTAGGTGTTGAGCAGCTTCCAGGTGAAAATGTCCTAGAGATTGTTACTAAAATAGGTAATGTTATGAATGTCAGTAGTACCGAAATAGAATGGGCTAGACGTACTAGACCGACACAGGTAGGCAGTAAACCTGCGTCAATCATTGTTGCCTTTAAGGTAGCTGGGGCTGATACCAGGGACAAATGGCTCGCCCAGCGACGCAAATTGTCGGATTCAAAGAGTAATTGTTTTACAAATGGATCGGCTACGAACAAAATATATATTAATGAAGACCTGACTAAGTCTACACGGGCCTTACTATGGAGTACTAAAAAACAGCTGAACGCGAATTTTAAATATATATGGGTTTCCAACGGGAGAATTCTGGTGAAAAAATGTGATGGTGAAAAAGCGATGTGGGTTCGTGCTGAGAGCGACTTAAGTGATTTAATAAAAAATAAACAATAATAATAATAATTAAAAAAAAAAAAATGCTACCTGCAGAAATTAAAAGTTTAATAGGTTATATTAAAATTCAATAATTTCAATTTTTTAGATACCTCCTTTAGTGATTATGTTAATTATATGTGTGTTGATAGTTTAAAAACATGGTTACAACATGTAGATTATAGTACTAACGACTTATGTATATTGCATGTTAATATTCGTTCATTAAAAAAACATTTTAGTGAATTTTTAGTTACTCTCGATAGTAATCTAAGTCAATTAGATATAATAATTATAACGGAACCTAATATTAATTATTCTATGTTATCTTTATATAAAATACCTGGATATCATATTAATATTTATGCTCGACAAGGGCGTAGCGGGGGAGGGGTGTTGGTTTATTCGCGGGAGGGGCTGGCCGTAAGTGTGACCGAGACGACTGCGCCTGCGACTGCTACTATTATGTCCTCGGCGGAGTGTGTTTCCATTACGCTCAACATTAATAACGAAAAAATTTATTTAATAGCAATGTATAGACCACCAAAATTTTGCAATCAAAATAGAATCATGGACTTTTTTGTGGAACTACGTAATTTATTGGACAGTTTACCAGCGCAATCAAAATTAATTTTTTGTGGGGACATTAATATTGATCTGTTAAAGCACCGTGATAATTGTGTTATATTATATGAAAATATAATGGCTGAATATGGCTTAACCAAGTGCATATGTGATGTAACCCGAAGGGAAATTCTTATGGGTAATGTGATTGAATCGTGTTTGGATCATATCTATATTAGGGCACCATCGGCATTAATTAATTCAGCTGTATTAAAACATAAAGTATCAGATCACTATTATGTTTCGGCGGTTATACAATGGAAATGCGCTCCGTCACACCACTGCGGCGTTCTAGGTAATAGTGGTGCGCTTCAACGGCCTGTTACCCGACGCATTTTAGATAATCGATTAGTGAGAGAAAAATTACTATTAGTAAACTTTTCTAATTTATTGAATATACAGTGCCCTATTGAATTATATAAAAAATTCTGTAATATATTTACTAATATCTACAACGAGTGTTATAAAATACAGATTGTTAAAATAAATAAAAGTAATAGAAATAATAAAAACTGGATAAATGAGGACTTAAAAAAGATGATTTTAGAAAGGGATAGGTTGTTTAATATATGGTGCAATGAGCCAAAAAATATGATAAAAAGACTAAAGTATACTAGATATAGAAATATATGTACAAAGGCTGTATTTAAATGTAAGATTAAATATGATAAACAATGTATTAAAGATTGTAATAAAAATATTAGAAAAATTTGGGATAAAATAAATAGTTTATTGGGTAACGATAAGCAATCGCTAGATAATTTAATACTTTCTAATGTGGGAAAGTTAGGCAGTGTAAAAGAGATCTGTGACGCATTCGCCGAGAACTTTTCGAGCGAAATTGACCTCATAAAACATAAATGCTCAGAAAAATTTTTACACAGAAATAGTTATGTACATAAATCGGATGTTAACATGAGGTGGCAGCCAGTAAGTAGTAAAGATGTTAAATGTGTTATTAATTACATGAATAAAAATAAATCGCCTGGAAGTGATCTTGTGCGAATGTCAGATTTAAAGCTAGTCGTTGATAAAGTAAGCCCTGTTTTAGCAAACTTAATAAATTTGTCAATTAGTCATCATAGATTTCCTAATAAATTAAAGGAGGCCATTATACGTCCAATCCATAAAAAAGGTGACCGTAAAAGTATCGCCAATTATCGACCTATCGCGATTTTGTCTTCTATTGATAAAGTTATTGAAAAATGCTTAGTAAACCAACTCGGAAATTTTCTACAAAAAAATAATGTAATTAGTAAATGTCAACATGGGTTTCAGAAAGGTAAAAGTACAAATACATTATTAACAAGGTTTACAGACGAAATTAACACCTTTTTAGAAGATAAAAAGTTTGTCGTGGCCGTTTTTTACGACTTCAAAAAAGCCTTCGATACTTTGGAAACGGAAACTCTTTTAAATGGAATGGACGAATGTGGTGTGGGACGGCCACTGAACCAATGGTTCCGCGACTATCTCACAGCACGCTCTTTTCGTGTAAAGGTGGGTGACGCGCTTAGTGAGACGACTGAAGTGGGGTGCGGTGTGCCGCAGGGGTCAGTGTGTGGACCAGTATGCTACTTGCTGCATGTAAATAGCTTATGCAACATCATTAAAAATTGTTCATCCTACATGTTTGCAGATGATTTATGTACTCTGCGTGCGGGCACCAATCTTACTGAGACGTGTCACTTAGTTCAAAATGATATAGACGCAGTTGTTAAGTGGTCGCATGACAATGGCATTATTCTAAATTCCGAAAAAACTAATTTTCTCATCATTCATTCACCATACTTGTGTCCTACGGAATCGGCTCCGAATATGTATACACATAGTTTCGCATGCTTCCATAATAACCTTATTAATTGTCAATGTAAACCTATTGAAAAAGTAGATTGTGTTACCTATCTGGGTGTTAAAGTCGACAAGAACTTCTCCTGGGTCTATCATATTGATTATCTTTGTAATAAATTAAGATTGCTCCTCAGTAAATTTTATAATTTAAGTTTTAAAGTTCCAGCTGATACACTAAAATGTTTGTATTTTTCATTAGTAGATTCAATACTGGCCTACGCTCTTGATAGCTATGGTCTTGCATTTAAATCATATATAATTAAGCTTGAAGCCTTGCAGTTAAGATTTTTAAAACTCCTAGTAAATAAAAAAACAAAAGAAAATTGTAAAGGAGATTATTCAAAATTATTTAAAATCTGTAACATACTCCCAATTAGTTTAAAACATAAATATCTCTTGGCTGTAAACAATCATAACAATCAGGAGCTTGACCTTAAATTAGTCGATAATGTACATGGCACCCGGTCTATGTCCGCAGGAAAATTTGAAATACCTAAAGTGCATAACTATTATGGTGATAGAACGCTGAAGAAACGTATACCTTACATACTTAATAGTTTGCCTGAGGACATACGCCGAGAACCAGTTTTAAGTAGGTTTAAAGTTAAACTTAAAAAGTATTTTCTATCAACTGTTTAAAAAAGAACTTGAACAGTTGAAACTTTCAACGCACAGTATCTAAAAATAAATAAATAAATTGTAACAGCTAAATTGTTAGTAGCATTGTAATTTCTAATTTTTTATTATTATTATTCTTATATAAGAGACTCGAGATCCTACAGTCAAACTCATAAATAGTTTTGTAGGACATAGCATAACTTTCTATGTATCTTCTATTGTAATAATAAATAAAAAAAAAAAAAAAAAACGGGCGAAGCCGTGGGCGAGCCGCTAGTTGTAAATATAAGTATACATATGTACATATGTATGTATGTATGCAATATGTGCCTGCATAAAGGAATTCACTAACATTCTATGCAATATAACTGGTAGATTAGATATCGTGTGTCTGATCCACCGTTTTATTATAATGAGGAATGTCAAGAATATATAAATTATAATTATATCTTGAATTTCAAGAAGTTCTTGATTTACTTTAACGTATAAAATATCTTTGATTATTTATTTCCACATAATTTCTAGTAATATGTAAAGAGAAATTGGAGTAAAGAACCACCAATTAGATGGACCGATGATCTTAACAGAACGATAGGGCCGATGATGGATTAGAAGAACAGACAACACAAAAATTTGGAGAACTATACCCAGCAATGGGAGAATAAAGGTTAAAGAAGAAAGAAAAAACTTAGTGTTAAGACACTGTACTGCACTTTTCATCTATTGCAGAGAAATGTTTAATAAATAAATAAAATTAAAAAAAAAAAAATTAGCTTCACGCTGTATCCCGCACACAGCAGGGTAGGCAGAGGGAACCTAGTGTCAAGACACTCCGTTCCCCACTTTCTGCCGAATTCTGGAGGCATTGCGTGTTGAGTGGCAGAACTCAACGCCGCGCTTAACCTCGATACCAGAGCGAACAAATGGAAATATAAATTTTAGTAAATATTTCATCTCCTCGAGTGGGGATCGAACCCACAACCAGTCGGTTTTGCAGTCACACCTCGTGCCGCTGCGCTACGACCGGCCTCAATAAATAAATAATTTAAAGATATTTGTATATAATATGCTTTGTCTGAACATCGATGCGACAATCTCACCCAAAACCGCATATACCTACCACAGACCCAAACACTATATTTTTATGGTATTATTCACACACTAAGGAAAATATATTTAGAAACATATAAAAATACGATGTAGCGGGAGTCAAATCTGCGTAGGTTTTGTTCTTTGGAAATCGTAATAGCCGATGCAGTTTTATAGATTTACAATCAAACATTCAAATACTTTTCAACTGCGTAAAACTAGAGTTCATTTAACTGTTATTGCAGTCGATTTTTTAGTAAGAAATATCAATAAATCTCATCATATATTTAAGAAATTTGAAGGCGAAGCTGCATCTACATATAAACATAATATTATAAATAACATAAAGTTACCTCCAAGTAACAACCCCTTTTTATATATCCGCGAGATTCTCGCCAAGGAATTTAATATAACGCAGAGGGATGCTCCAATTAGATGACGTGCCTGCGTCTCCGCGTATCGATCACTCGCTACAGGTAAGTAAGACTAGATGTTTCTTTTATGTCTTTTTTTATTTCTCTCAAATGAACATAATATTAATACAATTCATTCAAAAATGTTGTAAACAAAAATAGTTTCACGCTGGATCCTGCATATTAGTTTTAAGACACTATGTTCTTTACTTCTGCCCAATTTTTGAGACGCATGTGCCGCATGACGCTTTGGTGGAACTCAATTCCATAGTTTGTCTTGTAACCTGAGTTAGGAAATCTAAATAATTCATTTTCCGAACAGGAATGAAATCCACAACCAATGCAGTTACAGTCAGATCAATATTTTAATTATATAATATCAAGTTAATCTTAGCATCAATATTTAAGGTTGACTTTAAGAGGTTGTTGAGGTTTAAGAGCCTATCGTGGTATAGTGCGGCAGAACCATATTGGAAACGCTGTGCTTGAGGGTTCGATTTCCATTCTTGAACATGATCGTATTTCGATTATTTATCAAATGGAGACAGAAACCAGTGTCTTAGTGGAGTTCCTCTGCCTCGTACAATGTGTGAAATATATTAAGTTAATAGCACATTTATAAAGAAATCTGGATTTTGTTAATTTTATTTTGTTAAAAATGTTTATAGATTCGATTCCCACTCGAGGCAATATATAATTTTCTTTTTTTCTGGTGACAAGACAATGCGAGAAGAGTCTTACTTAACACTAGGTCCGTCTGCCTATCCTGCTTTATGCGGGATGCAGCGTGAAGCTAAAAAACTAAAAGAGTAAATTTTCCCGTCATACCTGTAAAATGTCTATTGATAATCTACACTGTACCCATCCGTACAGACCGGATAATAGTTCATAATCTGTTACACACTCGTATATAGGCAAATGAACGAAATTGTTGAGCTTTTGAATTCCACGCCCTACTTCGATAACTCCGTTTCATAATTACGGTTGTAAGTTACATTTCAATTTGTAAGGATTATACAAAATTGGTAATTTTGTTTCATATATTTCACATTTTACAGTAGAATAATTATAGTGAGTGAAGTTAAATAATATAGATATTTTAATTTCGTAAAAATATATACAAAATTTCCTTCGTGGCTCCGCGACATAACGTCTAGATTAAAAGCGTGGAAGAATAAATTATTTTCATTTTCTTGCTCTAGTAACAAGATAAACGCGGCGTTGAGCCCTAGTACTCAAGAGCTAATGTCATGAAAATTGGGCAAAAAGTGTGGAACGGAATACACCAACACTAGGTTCGCTCTGCCTACATTATATTTTACCGCACTTAGCTAAGAAAAAGTGATCCTAATTTATACATAACAACAAAATTATTTTAAATTTATTATTATAATATTTCTCTTTCATTATTGGAAGCTTTGCATGGGGACATAGATCTAACACATAGATCCATCTCTGAATAACCACAGGAAAGTAGTATTAATATTAATATTCAAGGGATAAACAGAAATAAAACAATAATATTAAATATAAAATGAAAACGGTTTTTATTGATACCTTTGTAAATAAAACTAGTAAAACAATATCAATATTATGCATTTAAATTATATACACTAAGTACATTTTTTTATAATAAAAAAAATAAATAATTTAAAAATAACGAATGCAACGTAAAATAATGTTTTCAATAAAATAATCATAATTTGTTCGTTAAAATAAAAAAAAAGTAAAAGTATAATTAAATTAACAATATTATTCTTAATCTAATTTATTCTACAATAGAATTAATAAATGCAATGTTAATAAATATTTTATGACATATATTTTGAGTTAGCAACAAAATAAAACACTTGTGCCTTAAATTAATATGACTAGAAATTAAAAAGACACCCATAGTAATTTTTCTTTGGTAACTTATTCTGTAAAAGTTATTTTTAAAATAACATTAAAATAAATAGTCCAGTCATTTTTAACTTACTTTATAATTTATTTTGTAAATCATATTAAAAAAAATAATGTATATATCTTGATGTAGACACATTTAAGACGCTAGTTAGCACTTAACTGGTATTAAATCAATTTAATGTTAGTTAAACGACAATTAGCATCTTGTAGTGTGGCTTGAAATTTATAATACGATTACATTTAATATAATGATCAACATTTAAGTATCTTTAAATAAGCAACTTAAATAGAGTACACAGACTGGACGAAACTAGCAATCATAAATTTTCATGTACATATATCTAAATTTGCACTAAAAACTGTTATTTCAAGACATATCAGAAGATATTTAATACAAATACCACAAGCAACTATAAGTTTGTATAATTAAATAAAGTATTGCACTGCCCGAATTCAGTCTTCTAACATTGAAAATGAAATTACAATTTTGATACAGTGCAAAATGATACACCAAAAGAAGTAAACATTTAGACAAATGATTTTTTTGTATATAAATTATCGTTATCAATCATTGAATACTTTGATTATAAAACTCTAGTTATAATATACTAAAGTCTGGGTCGAGTTTTCAATTTGGTTTTTTAAACAACGTTAAAAAAAGAGAGAGAAAGGAAAAAACACGAAAGAAAGAAAAGGAAGAGTTTAAAGGAGAAATCAAAAGAGAAAACTGCTGATGCCCACAATTATTAAGAAGATAAAAAAATAAACAAACTAAAGAAATGAGGTAACAACTCTAAGCCCAGACTTACGACTCTACGATGTGTGTATAAGTGGATATGATTTTGAAAAATATAGAATATTATTATGAATATAAAGATGATATGGAAGTTGACAAATTTATGTGTTTTGGTCCTTACATACAACTACAGGGCAGGTTAAGCTAATTACTAATTATTTTGTGATAATGTATGACATATAAATTATATATACTCGTATTGATTGCAATGAAACAATGACTCGATATTTGTTTAATCTATTATAGAAATGTTTAAATAATTACTATTGCAAGGTTGCTAAACGATATTACACCATATATTTCGCATTAGTGGTAAAGATAATCAACCTATAAACATATATATAAAATTATATTTTACATAGAATGAACAGTAAATTAATATGGTCAAACAAAAATATTTAAGAAAGATTAATTTGTTTTTCTATAATTTCTTAGCTACAGAGTAAATATATTATTAATGGTTTTGTTATTTAATTAAGTTTGTCGAAAACTATAATATGTAGGTTGATTCTCTTCACTACCAAAACGAAGATATGTATATAAAACCTACTGGAAATATAATTGTTATTTTTTTTAGATTCTACATCCATTATCTCATTGGATGAGCGATACAATATACTCACGTCAATTATCAAAAATTATTATGCATCGTTTATTTGATATATTCAATCGAATACTATTAATAGTCGTTTCAACATAAAAAATCGATACTTTTAGCAAAGAAAAAACGCTAAACGTCACTTAAGCTCTAACTTCGTATCTATCATTAAATCGATTACTATCGGGAGAGTCATCTGCAAATTTAATATCATTAGATGATTCTGAATCATCAGCAAACTTAATATCATTGAAATCTGTTCTTTTCAAAGTGTCATCTTTTTCTCGAGTATCATTAACTCGTTTTAAAGTAGAATCATCTCGATTGTCTCGATTCTCCCGTCTGTGGACTTTCACTGGGGACATTTTAAGTGACAAATCTTTCATTGGTATAATATCTGTTTTCTTTTTGTTTCTTTTTGGTACTTTTGGTGATTGTAAATCGCTTATGCTAAAGTTCAAAGGATGTATAATGTTGGATCGATCGATGACTTTATTTATGGACTTCATAGATTCATTTGATTTATTTGACCGGTTGCTGGATCGTTTGAGAGTGGCTGCTGGTCTCTCTTCAGGGGATTCTGTGTTACTGCCGGGATCTGGTCGTAGTTCTTTAGGCACCACTTCCTATATAGAATTAAATTGTTGAATATCAATAATGATTGTAATGTTATTAAATAAAAAACAAACAACTTGTATGTATTTATGTTTAATTGTAAAACTATAACTTATTAATAATATAAAATCTTGACTAAGCTTGTTAAAATAGAAGCTAAAGATTGAACTTCAGTACGATCAATATTACAAAAAAAACTTCCACTTCAATAAAATTATAAGTATAAGTAACAATACCTCATAAATGTTATTCTTGTCCATTTCCTCTATGATATCACCTTCCTCTATGGGCGGTATCCACACCAGGAACGCGGGGTCCATGCCTAGATAAGAACCTGGTACGGAACCTGAAACAATGTATCTTATCAACTTACAGCAAAATCTTTTACAACAAATTATTTGGTGCTGAGTGATTTTCCACTGCATGAAATTAGAATACAATAGGTGTATAAAACTGAAACTTTGTAATTTTGAGAAGAAAAATCAGGAACAGTTACTAAAAATAACACCTAATTTTTTGGCTATTATATTTTAATTATGTGCCATAACTAACGTGTGGTTCCCGCAAACTTTATATTTTTTACACATCCAAACAGCATCCAATGCACATACATACAATATTATAAGCAATGTGTTGGTGGGTATATTTAAGAATATATGTAAACGTTTTAGTACATTCCTGATACAAACTTAAAAGATTTTCTACCATCAAAAATGAAATAAGTCTTACGTACCTGCATTATTGACTTCATAATCATAATAATCGATTTCCATTTCCGGATGTGATGTAAGACTCAGGTCGGAACGAAGCAGTCGTCTATTACACGTCTCTTTGTTATGCTTCGGATTGTCCCGGATTCTGGCAGACGACACGCCGCTTAACGCCGGTGAGTACCAACCCTTTGGAAAAGAATAATTGTTTTCATAATATATAATTATTTTTCATATATTTATTTAGAGTTACAATATCAAATCAGCTTCACGCTGTATCCCGCACACAGCAGGGTAAGCAGAGGGAAGCGTGTTGAGTGGCAGAACTCAACGCCGCGCTTAACCTCGACACCAGAGCGAAGAAATGGAAATATAAATTAAATAAAGAAGGAGGAGGAGATGAAATATTTACTTAAATATAAATTTAAGTAAATATTTCATTTCCTCGAGTAGGGATCGAACCCACAACCAGTCGGTTTTGCAGTCACACCTCGTGCCGCTGCGCCACGACCGGCCTCAATAATTCAATAAAATAATATATAGTTAAATAATTTAATTACTTCTAATTCTTCTTACTTAATCAACTATAATAGCATGATACGAGATTTTTTGAATACTGCTCGAATTTGAAATGATTATTATTATTAATACCAATTTAATAAATAACATTTTTCTTACATTAGTGAGTGTAGCGGCGGAAACAGACGACGACGCCCGACTGGTGCATCTGTCCTTTTCCCACACACTGTCTCTGTCTTTCTCGCTGCAGGTGTCTCTTCCACTTACGCTGGTAGTACTCGTGTTCATCTCCGCTGTAACCGCTTCACTGGTAGACGGTTGTGGTGGCGACGTAATCTGAATAAATAAATGTTGTTTTATTATTATGTTCCATAAATTTTCAAAAATATTTCACATTATTTATTCGTCATCGTCATGTCGTATGTCGTATGCAATTGCAAAGTATATTATGTATTTTTATATTTATAATTAAGTATATTACACTATAGAATAATAATAATAATAATAAGAGCAAAATTGTACTTCTGCAAAATTGTCAAAAAATCTAAAGTAGAATTTTAGTTTAGTAGAATTTTATTTTTTTTTATTCACACAACTTTATTGGGGTAACTGATTTCTACAAAAGTCAATGCGAATAGAAACAAGTAAACATATTTACCTGTGGTACATGTGTATTAGAAACAGTGTGCGACCTTCTCAGAGTAGAATACGTCATGGCTTCTGATCCGGTAGCAGCAGGGGCGCTACTAGAGGATACATTTTCAGGCGTGATCGTAGCTTGACTGCCGCTGGCACTAGCCATACTTAAGTTATCTGGTATTTCGACTTCCGCGTCTGTGTGGTCTTCTTCATCTCTAAACATGAAAAAAGATATGAGTGAGAAAATTTGGCATCTATGTATACATGTATATCCACTGTATTTCCGCGGAGTACTCTCTCCACATAGGTTAATACAAAAGACGCCCTTAATTATTCGTTGTTAAAGAACTATGTAGGAGTATTCTGTTAGGAAAAACTTTTGTTTAGTGATATGTAATTTATTAATTACTAGCGATCCGCTCGCGGCATCACTCGCTTGACTATTATTGTTTTTTTTATTTGCTTATCTGAATAACTTTCGTGTTCTAAAAATATAATCATTTTAAAAGCACTATCCATATTTTATATTATTTTATTTTTTTTTTATTTTTACGCCGATTTAAATAAAATAAACTCTAAATGTTAAAGGAAACTGCGCTTTAATCGGTTAGGCTGTTTCTGAGATAAGAATGTAGAAACGTACACATAAGCCGACAAACAGGTAAAAAAAAATAAAGAAATGAAAACCAACTTTTAAGAATAAAACATAACAGCACAGTCCCTTTTATTGCATTGATTTACCAACTAGCGTAATTTTTTTTTACACTATAACGATATACAAAAAATAAATTTGATTATGCTACAATAACCGAAATCTGTGATTTATTATTGAGTGATTTGCCCAATTGTGACGGTCTTCTCACTATTGTTACAGACTTCGGCCATACATATTGATGTTGCATACCGAATAGAGACACCCTTTGAGCACATGTATCTAGATTAGAAATTCCAGTTTAGGGAAGGTGCAATTAAACACAATCAATCTGAGTTCTAATCTTACTGAAAATCCTTTACTTTTATCCCTTATTTTTTTATTTCACCTTTATCCTGCAAATAACTAGGTAAACATAGGGAAGCTAGTTTTAAGACACTCTCTTCCCCACATTCCGGCTAGTTTTCGAGACATCGTGTGTTGAGTGGTGGAACTCAATGCCACGCATTGTCTTATTACAATGAGGAAATAAAAATAATTAATTCCGAGTGAAAATCAGTCAGCATCACCACAACCTACAGTTATATGTAGACAGCATTTTTATAAATTTCCAATACCCTGTCGTTTTAAAATTGACGTTTCTTTAGAAAGGCAAGAGTTGACGATTCAATCACAAAAATCCTTTCAACCCCATCCTCTTAACAAAAACTAAGTTAAATTACAATCGTTAAAGTGATTTCTAAACAAACCATAGAGACTTGAGTACCTAATTAGTAAGAAACGTGTGAGTGCCATTGTTCGAACACGTTCTCCACGGGGCGTTGATTGCTTGTTAATTAGCGTATTATATTTATAATGACTTAAAAAAAACCTAGTGTTGAATCATTCTGTTCTCTGGTTTTCTATCAATATAGAGATATTAAATTAAATGGTGGAACTCAACGCCGCGCTTATCTGATTATTGCACAGAAATTAAAATATTTTAAATAAAACTAATATAGAGTCCGTCGAAGGGCACATATGTATTGATTTGTGAGTTTGATTTCCACTCGGGAAGTTAAATATTATGTATTTTCATTTCCTCGCTATGGAAATAGGCGGAAAGCAGGGAAAGGAAGTATCCTAATGGGAAACAGAGTGTTTTTACACTAGGTCTAGAGATTTTCTTTGATTATAGTGCTATGTGCGAGATACAGCGGATGCTAAAAATAAATCAAAATATAATCAATATTCTCAATGGAGATAACATTCATATCTAATCTTTTTTAAATATCAACTATTTATGTAAGTGAGGAGCGGAGTGTTCTAACACTATCCTCTGTATTCCCTTATACGGAGAAAAAGCGTGAAGCTTTTGTGTTTTTTAATAATAAAATATACATTCACTCAAAATTAAATAAATTTTGTTACATTTATCAAATAAGTTGAAGAAAGCTTTACAAAAGTCACTTCTATACAGAGTTCTGTACATTCATTAAGCTTGCTTGTAACGGAATATACCTACTCTTTCGAAATATGGACTGGGAAGGCTATTTTCACTAATTGAGTACTCGAGTTGTGTGACATTGCAACTTGTTTTCACTTTCTTTCTATACAGCTTCTTGTTTTGTGGATGTTTCTTTAAGTATATGCTTGTCTATAGAAAGATTTTGCTTGGCTAATGATTGCGGGGGAAAAGGAGTTGAAAAAATATGATCACTGGTGAAAACGTAAAGTAAACAAAAAATCGAAATTTCGAAACGGGAAGTCTAATTATTTATAAGATTTTCTTTTATTTTTTGATAAATATATATATATAAGTTTCAGCATCACGCTGTATCCCGCACACAGCAGGGTAAGCAGAGGGAACCTAGTGTTAACGGAGTGTCCGTTCCCCACTTTTCAACGAATTCTGGAGACGTTCCGTGTTGAGTGGCAGAACTCAACGCCGCGCTTTTGCCTCGACACCAGAGCGAAGAAATTAAAATATAAATTTAAATAAACATTTCGTTTCGCTTTGCGCCACGACTGGCCTCCTAATAATCATGATATAAAAATTTTATAACTTTTCTCAGACTTGCCGTCCAGTGGGTGTAGTGGAACCACGGTTGCTTCATTTACGAGTATCTATTTATTAATTATAAGTTAAGTAATTATTAGTTGAACTATTTAAAATATATATACTTAGGTATTATTGGGAAAAAGGAAAACTAGTGGATATTATTCGATCGACCACAGTTGCCGCTTTCCGCGTGACAAATTTAATACGGATCGATTAGATAGGTGAACCGTGAACGTGGGTAGCGATTGTAAAAAATATATGAACGTTATGAGCGTTGTAAAACAGTATTTGTTAGAGCGATATGTTATTATATATTTTTATATATTCATATGTCGAATTGTATATAATATTATATACATGTATTCTTAGTTTCAAATATTTTTATATACATGCTATGTGTAGCTATGTGTATTTGTAGCTATGTATCTACATATATGTAGAGGCCGTCGTGGTGCTGTGTTTAATTTAGATATCTTAAACGTGACGGTTGTGTGTTCGATTCCCAAAATCTGATAAAACATGTCGTTGTTTTTTGGCACTAAACAGATTTTGTCTCAAAATTAGGCCTTGTATGCAGACCAGAGTGACTTAGCACTAGATTATCTCTGCCTAAGCTGCTATATGCTGGATATAGAGTAATATTATAGGAAAGAGAAGAAAAAAAACTTGCCTTTTTATAGACCTTTTGGTCCCAAACGTCACTTGATTCTTGAGTACAAAAAGTTAATGCCGTACAATTTAATTTTAGGCCGAAAAATAAAATGTACTCACCTAGTTTCTACATTCTCTGACGTTCTGTCTGAGTCCCTGAGTCTTGTGTGACGGGTTCTTCCTGGTAGGAGCCTTCGCAGGGAGACCCCTCCACCGACGACTTCAGATAACAACGTGCTTCGAGAACCCGTTGTAGCTCCTAACTCCAATGATGCTGAACAGGCTGGGATATTAAATATTTATATATAATATAATTTCAGTATATACTTAGTCTGGGCATAAATGCTGAATTGCTGAAATAGCATTACATAAAATAGGAACGGAATATAATGATGGATGAAATCTATTAAAATTATGGTCTCTCTGCATATCACGAAGCTAAGAGAATCTTTTATTTTAGAAATATTTTAATAAATAATCTCCTTACCATCACTATCAGTCAGTGACTCCTTATCAGCAGCACGTTGATAAGCCCTAGTTCTGTGGGCGGAATGTACAGCAAGGGCTAGGGCAGCAAGAGCTGCGAGGGCAGCTAGGGCGGCCGCGGAAGCTCGGGCCGCGCCGCCACCCGCCCACCATCCGGTGGACATTGACGCGTATGCTGCTGATGTGTTGTGGATCGCTTCTGTTTGACAATGTATTCAAAATGGTTTCTGATGAACTTTACAAACTATTTTTCAAGATCACGCTGTATCCCGCATATAGCAGGATAGGCAGAGGGAATCTAAAGTTAATATACTCTTCTGCCCACTATCCGCAGAATTTTGGAGGCATTGCCTGTTGAGTGGCGGAACTCAACGCCACTCTTTACCTAATTACTAGAGAAGGGATATTTATTAAATAATGATTCATTGAGAATTGTATAATGATGAATCATTGCCAATACGTTAATTCATTAAAACTAGATATTTATGGCCTCACCCGTTATTTACAACATGCATAATAATGAAAAGAGACAAAAGAGAATATATATACACATAAAACCTGCTTATCGTTAATAATTGATACAGAATTTGTAAGCTGTACCACTTTACACTTTAACATGCAGTAGATGGCAGTCTGCCAGTTCAAAACATCGATAGGTCATAAATAAAGAAAAATGTAGCTTTTAAGCTCATTCCGTTTTTTGTTACAGGTTTTTAAAAATATGTGCCAATAACACGTTTTAAGATTTTGTTATCGAATGTAACGACTAAGAGATCAATACGTGTAGTATTGTATTACTTTTATTATAGAAACCTTAAACGCTGTATCCCGCACACAGTAAGGTAGGCAGAGGGAACCTATTGTTAAGACATTCCGTTCCCCATTTACCACCGGATTAAGGTATTGCGTGTTGAGTGGCGGAACTCAATAACGCGCTTTAACTCAACATCATGACCAAAGAAACGATAATATTAAATATTTAATTTCCTCAAGTGGGAATCGAACCCATAAACTGTCGCGTTTACAGTCACACTTTTGTGATCTTGTGCCACAACTGGCCTCAGTACTTTTAAAGTGTTCTATTTTCTAAATTAACGATTTTTATAAGCAACGAATTTCATAAACCAAATATACCTATTCATTAAATTTATGTTAGGTCGATTACACTAACAGTTTATAACGGCTTCTAAATTGAGTACGCTTTTACGTTTATTTAAAAAGCTACAGTTTGCTTTCAATTATATCTTTTTTTCATTTCGTAGTAATGTTATTGTATTTTTTCGTTCATTTGATGAAAAAAAATAAGGAAAGTTTTCATTGAGTTAAAAAAAATCAGTTTGAAGCTTATATAGCGATACATTTTTATATATAGGTACTTATATAATTATTTTCCTAAAATGATTCCAGCAAAAATTTGCCATGTTGTTCAAAAAATGAGTGAAATGGAATGTACGGAGTATCTTAACATTCAGTTACTTTGCCTAGTCTACTATATACAAATACAATGTGAAATTAAATAAATGAAAAAAAAAGACTATAAAGAAATATAAATAAGATTAACCTAAACAACATACCAGTTTGCATAGCATGCGCCAAGAACCCTCCAGCGCAGCGCTCGCTGGTATCACCGGACCGAAGTTCAACGAGAATATGCCTCCCACCAGCTATCTCTATCACACCACCGCTATCTGTAGTTGTTTCAACGTCCTCTGCCTATATTCAATAAAAAAAATTATAAATATAAAATAAGTATTATATAAGTATAATTATGGGGGATATAATTTCAAAGTCGTCATAATATATACATATTTGAGATCGACTAACTATTGCAGCTTCGATTTCCACTCAGAGAATTTATTTTTATTTTCTCGCTCTGGCAACAAGACAAAAAGCGAAATTGAGTTCCACTACTCATCACGCTATATACATATTTAATGTCTAGAAAAGAGATGGGAGTGAATGGAGTGAAGGAAAATGGAGTGTTTTTAAAATACATTTCTTCTGACACCCTTTTATCCGCAGGATGCAGCGTTAAGCTAAAAAAGTATTTATATAAATATTATACCACAGCAGAACTATCCGGTCCGTCCCAAGATGCTAAAAGCGGAGAGCCCAGTGAGTCTCCATCTCTAGCGAGGAGAGCTTGCCCAGCACAAGGTAGCTTAACCGCTTCGAAACGTAATCGTACTGCCAGACCTTCTTCTGCCTATAAAGATAATAACAATTATATTATATGTAAAAAATAATGTAAATAAGTGACTGTGACTGCTAAGCCAAGGGTCCTAGATTTCGTTCCCGCCCAAAAAATACAAATACAATGTCATAAACGAATAAAAACATAAAAAAATGTTAATATTTGACTAACTTAATTTCATCGAATTGTCTTCATTTCCCCGTTCCGGTAAATAGATAAAATGCAACTTTATCCTTATTCTGTCCAAAAACTAACCTAACCTGCTATAAGCGGGATACAGCATGAAGTTGATTCAGCAATATAGCTTAATTTTGTAACAAATAATTCGAAAACCTTTAAATGTTTAGAAAACCTTTAAATGTTAGATAAAACTTATTAGATAATAAACAGTCTTTGTTGTTGTGAGCTTGTGGTTTCAAACGATACGATGTATAGTTTGAAGAGAGAATGAAAAGGAAATTAATTTGTAGATGAAGACTTTATACTTATTTACCTTAGAATACCAGGCAAGCAAAAAGACTTTCTATCTATTTTAGAGATACTACGAAATAGCGCTTGAGAACCTAACATTGAACTTTTTTCTACTAAACCTATAAATATTGTTTTTAGCCTAAAAGAGTGAGAGATGTTAGTGTTGAGCCACTGCTAAAATACGAAACATTGCTTTTTTAGTGATAGAACTCAATGTCACAGAGGACCATTTAGGTCGGTCAAGCAGATGATAATAGCATCACCACCACAGATAAGTAAAAAAAAAAACAAAAAAAAAATATAAACCGAGAATTTCATAATAGTTTATCATTTCTTATAAGACCGCTATCTATATTATAGAATAGCTTTTATTTGTCGCTTTGCCAGTTTTGTCAAATGAAAATAACTAAAAGTTGTGTATGACGCATGATACTTTCTTAGTGCCCTGTAGTGTAGTGTGCTTAGTTAAATCTGACCGTAGGTACATCGGATTATATCAAAACTAGGTCATGTAATATAGCCAATAGGTTATTTCATTTCTCGATAAATAGACTATACAGTTCAAAGAAACATAGTGTATAAAATATTAGTATAGATATAGATATATCGTTTCGGATTCGAACCTACGACATACACACATTACCCCATAGCAGATTTCCATTTTCATTAGTATATTAAATCGATATTACCTATATTTAAAACTAAAAGGCGAAAATCCATTTAATTAATGAGTGATTGAGCAAAATTTTAAGACCCGCCCATATTAGATCAGATACATTTGGTAAAATTCGACGCGTAACAAACGTGATTCGTGATTTTGGAATATCTGTGAAAAGCTAACCGAAGCCTTGTACAAAAAGGTTTGCGAAGCTTTTTATCTCTGAGCAGCTTATGATTGATGTGAAACAAACAAATGGAATTAATATTGGTAAATATAAAACTGTTTTATTTACATAGCATAGGCCAGTCGTGGCGCAGGGGGGACTGGTTGTGGGTTCGATCCCCACTAGAGGAGATGAAATATTTATTTAAATTTATATTTCCATTTTCTTCGCTCTGGTGTCGAGGTTAAGCGCGGCGTTGAATTCTGCCACTCAACACGCAATGCTTCTAAAATTCGGCAGAAAGTGGGGACCGGAGTCTTAACACTAGGTTCCCTCTGCCTACCCTACTGTGTGCGGGATACAGCGTGAAGCTGATTCTATTACATAGTTTCACCTTCGCCTTATAGTTTTATGACCAGTCGTGGTGCAGGGGTACAAAGTGTTACTGTAAACGCTGTAATAGTGGATTTGATTAGTTAAGTTCTGCCTCTCAACACACAATGGCTACAGAATTTGGGAAACGGAGTGCCTCAACACTAGTTTCACACTGTGAAGTTTAAAAAAAATATAGCTTCACGCTGTATCCCGCATAAAGCTGTGCAGGCAGAGAGTTGACATTCCGTTCCACTTTTTACGTAGAATTTGAGATATTTGATGTTGAGCCTGGTTACCATAGTTAGTCAATAAATATTTGATTTTTAATTAGTACAATATTGATACAATTTTAATTATTTCACGTTTAACATGAACACGATATTTTATGATAAATTGAGCTAGAAATCAAATATTAATTGGCCTATTTACTCATCAACTCCACATACATACATATATAACATTACAAAATTTTCCTACATATTAAACATATCTGGTAGTAGAATTTATAATCAATTTGTGAAACTAATCGATGCCATTATAGTGCAGTTAGTGGATTTGATTCCACTAAGAATGAATAGTTTTACTAAGTTGCGGTATCCAGGTTTGTCTAGATATAAAACAGCGTTAGGTGAAATGAAGAATAGAATAATATAATTCAAAATTTTCCGTGCGTAATCTACAATTTCTTTTGTCAATAAAATTTAAAGAAATAAAATTTTAAATGGCATATAGAAGCCAGCATCCAGCATCTTAATGAAAACGTGGAAGTGAATCCATTTCCCAACCGGGGGATAGAATTATTTTTATCTCTGCGCTGTAGTATCAGGACAGAACGCGGCGTTGAGTTCCGCCGCTCAACACGTAATGTTTCGAAAATTGCGTCACAAATTAGAGAACCGGGGACCTCAATGCGGGATGCAGCATGAAGCATTAAAAAAAAATTAAATTCCATTATAACATTTTAAATACTTAAAAGTTTAAAACATGTAAATCTCTTAGAGATTCGATACTAAAATGTAGAAGCGCTCGGGGAAATTTATAGTCAAGCTAATGGCTTTACGTAAATTTACGATTTCGTTGCTTCCGTAAAATTATTGAATTCGCCAGGAACCTAAACATAACATTGCAAAGGCGAACGCTCCTCGTACTCTCGTAATAGCCAAGTTTTGATGGTCCGCAGCTCTGTAAACGTACGTAGATCCGTAACTATACCGCGACTGAAATCAATTTAACTTTCCCCCACGTCAAACCCTTTAGTTTTGTATAATTGAATTTGGGAAAATTGTAACGAATGCTTCTGGATTTGCTTATTGCGGCTATACTGATTGGCTGTATGTATGTTGTGTGTTTTTTTTTTAAATATTGAGCAGTGAAGTCATCTTGGCACATTGGGAGTTGTGTTTAAGTGGAAAACGAGGTTTATGTGTTCGAAGTTCATTTAGTAGCATATAAAAATAAAAAATAAATAAATCAGTTTCACGCTGTATCCCGCACACAGCTGGGTAGGCAGCGGGAACCTAGTGTTAAGACACTCCGTTACCCACTTTCTACCGCATTCTAGAGGCATTGCGTGAGAGTGGCAGAACTCAACGCCGCGCTTAACCTCGACACTCCTCCTCCTCCTCCAACCTCCTCGAATGGGGATCGAACCCACAACCAGTCGGTTTTTACAGTCACACCTCATGCCGCTGCGCCACGACTGGCCTCTAGTAGAATATAATTATGTAATTTCTCTTTCTGATAGTATGGTATATCTCGAAATTTGGGCGGTACGTGGGAAACGCTGTGCCCACTAACACCAGGTTACCACTGCTAACCTTACTACATATAATTAATACTCAAGACGTGTGTGTGTATAGACATTTAATACACAAGTTCTTACAATTTTTTGTTTGTTTAAATTTGTTAAAATATTTTAGGTTTTTTTTTAATGTGCCTTAAAGTTTTCTTTTAAACATATTTTGAAGTATTTCTTTATGCTTATTAAAAATATATAGTATGCAAATGCCAAACGCTCTAGACTGATTCTCCATTTTTTTTGTAATATAAGGCAAAACTGCGGAATAATTGTTTTATTAAATCAGTTATATCCATTTAATAAAAACATGGACCAATATTACCTAGATTAATAAGAAGAATAATGATGACTATCTTTTTATGAATAATTCTTTGTGTATCAAAGTTACCCAATTGATGGGGGTTACTTTGACAGACTACAAAATTTAGATTTTCTTCTATACTGATGTATTTTAAACGGCTTATGTGAATGTCTATGATGAAAAGTGTTATGACAGCACTAACAAAACAAATTTAAATTTTAAGATATAGTGTAAAATATCGCTTGTGTGTGACAAAATTACCCAGATTGACTGTATATATTTTTATGAAATTGTTCGAAAAAACTGATTAAAACGAGATTGATAAATAACATTTTTTGCAAAGTAAGACATTTTAAAATACCACAAAATATAATATTTATCATTTAGAAACTAGCTTCACTTTTTGTAGTATTTGCAACACTATGAAAAACAAAGTTATGTTTTGTTGGTAACAAAGTCATTTTAGACAATGATATTTGATGCAATATACGTTACCTTTGTAGAGGATTGCACAATAAGAAACACCAACACTTTTGTAAACATGTATTGCATGCATAACTAAATTAACTCGCAAAGAGCGCAGTTGTGTTGACATTATTTTTAGTTCCATTGTTTTGTAGCGCATAAATAACTATATTTAATACACAGTAAAATTAGTTGACTGTAGGAACTCGTCAACTTCATCTCAACATGACAGAAAAGACCGACGTGATAAACAAGATCGACACGATGACCTATTCAACTCCCAGTCAACATGGCTGATCCCATGAACCTAATTTTAGCCCACACCTTCATGTTATATTGTACTTGTTATTTTGAATGAAAAATTTAAAAAAATTACCACTTGTTTTAACATTTCATTCAAAATAATAAGAGTGTGTGTTGTAATAACTTTATAGTACAGTAAATATAATTCGAAGCTAAAATATTCAAATACTTATAAAATACATTAATATTTTCAAAATATTATAATATATTAAATTGTAACTCATACTCTAAGGACACGTTGAAATTTCGTATAAATTGGTTTAATGATCCTAGAGCTGCAGCCAACTAAGCTGCAAGCATCTCGGTACAGCGATTTCAGTATAGTTGTTTTCAACTTTAGCTGTTTCGAAAATTAAATTTCAAAATGATTAAATATTTACTTATTTAGAAAACGTATAAAAATAACACTTTAAAAAATGTTTAAAAATTATTAAATATTTATATTTACATTATGTGCCGAAATATCTCATAATTAGTTTGGTAAATTTCTAGTAAAAATATCTTCATCTCAAATATTTATCTATAATACAAAGGCTAGTGATCATTTATTTACTTCTGTTCTGTTTCTATTTCCATTTCTTAGAGATCAGTGTGCGGCTGACAGTCAAAGGCTTTCTGTAATCCAGAAAGGCTACATGCAGAGCTCTTCTTTTTCCCTGTATCTCTGCATCAATCTTCTAAGTGCACGTATTGAGCGATCCCGGCTGAAATCCATATTGAGACTCGGCCCCTTCGCCAATTACAATACTACATGCATACTTACAATATTTCAATGTAACACCACGAAAATTAATAAACATTTTTATATACCACGTATATTGTATTGAACTACAAGAAAACTAAAGTGCAGGTTCTCTACTATGATTAAATTAAGGTAAAACACACCTACATTTATACCTAACTTCGTTAGTAATATAAATACATGCACTCGTACAGTGTTCACTATTGTGTGAGTAAACTTACAGCATTCTGTACAGTAGTTTAGGCGGAATATAACCTCTACTCTGAATTTAACAGTAAACGATATCGACCTAGTTAAAATAAAAAAAATATAATTACCGATGGGATACAAAATAAAATTGCATATGTGTGTTTATTAATTAAAAGTAAAACATAGTGTTTTGACACTACGTTGACTTCAGCAACCCCACAACTAATATTTAAAAAAAAAATCTTGTCGCATTAATCACCTCTTGTTTCAGCCTAGTGTTCTAAAATATAAGATATTATCTAAAGATGGTGCATCTTATGAACACGCTAGAAACGAAATTCAATAGATTTATGTATTAGTTATTTATAAGTAGTCGCAACGGTCGTGGGTTCGATTAATTTTCTAAAGTATGAATTATTTTTACTTCTTCGCTCTGTTAAGAAGATGAATCGCCGTGGTAGCGGGGTATTTTAACACTTGATTGATACGGCGTGATGCGAAAAAAAAATGCCATCGTGGCATATTTTAGAAGTCCCTAACTATACAAATAGTTGTAAATGTTCAATTTCTATTGGGAACGAGTTCGGGTTCGGTTATAAAAAAAAAAGTTTTCAAAAGGTATGATTACTTTTTAAAAACGCTTTTTTTTTCTTTCCATTCCTTTCCAATTCTTTCCATTCATATAACATAATGATGAAAGATATGTAAAGAAAAATAAACAGAGTGATGCGTGGTAGGGGACACACTCGACGACAGGAAACTGACGCCTAACACAAAAGTTAATAACTCTTGAAGCCTGTCTATTAAAATTTTAATTATCTATGTGAGATATAATTTTATATCAATGTTGCATTTGCTGCGTTTAATTTTACAATAACATAATTACATATTGATATTTCAGTACGTATTGTTATTGTCATAGGAATTTTAAGAAGTCTTCTTTTATTGTTCGCCTGTACTTCCCAAGAAACGTACATGTACGTTTCAATTTCAACGTTCTAAGCCGCGTACTATCACTGAGTAACTATGTTATTAACAGTTATTAATTATTGATTATTATAATTATTTCCTTTCTTGACTTTTTTAACTTTTCGTTGTATCGCACACATAGCAAGGCAGAGGGAACCTGGGAACTTAGTGTTAGCTATACTCCATTCCTATTAAGACACTGGCCTACCCCGTTTATTGCCTTTCTCGAATTTTCGAGGCATTGCGTGTTGACTGATGGAACTTAAGGCCGCGCTTTGCCTCATTACTCGTTTTCTCGTATAGAAAACTAATGATAGGCCTTGTTACTCGTTTTTTCTTATAGAAAATCGATCATAGACAAGATAACGATACTCTCTACAAGTAAACTTACCTGTAATAGCCAAAACGACCGAGCAGGACAGGCTCTAGCTGACCCAGCAAGGAGCCTTGCAGCCGGAGCCAAATGCAGCACACAGCCGCATCTGCATCTAGCTCCTATTTCAGCCACTACTAAAGATGAATCTCCCGCCCACGGTCGAGCAGAACACTCGCAAGCTGCTAGCTCTACTGCTTGGCCCTTTTGAAAAAAAAATATAAATAATAAAAACATATAAATAAATTAATGAGTAAATAATAAGAAAAGAGGCCGTTGATCGGCCGTAGGAGCACAAGCGTGTAAGCGTGTGCTGTAAACACGTCGATGGTGGGTTCGATTTCCACTCGGGGTAGCGAATTATTATTTATAAATATTATTATTTCTCTGCTCTGGTACCAAGACAACGCGCGGCGTTGAGTTCAGACACTTAACATGCAATGGTTCAAAAAATCGGCGGAAAGTGGGAAGCGCAGTGTCTTAACACAAGGTTCCCTTTGTTTACCCTACAGCGTGTAGCTGTAAAAAAAATAGGTTCAAAAAGCGGGTTAAGAACCTGTTGCTAAGAACCGGTAATGTGTAAAATAAATATATCTTGGCACATATTCCCATATATTAGCTACAGATTGAGTGGATTTGCCTATCTGTCCGCACGTCCCACCTTTTCTTGCTCTCGTCTTATATACGTTACCGGCTGCGCATTCGATATTTTATTGCCAACCTAGGCAAAACTCAAAATAAATAATATTTCATACATTACTATTCACGTTTTCGGTACTTTATACATTGCCGAGGTATTGTATAGAATACCGAATTATACAGATTGCTAGTAACATATATAATACATATTATGTACATACTACATATTATTTTGTCTATTAATACATGTAAAAATAATAATAAAAAACCTTGTTTTCAAAATAGTTTATTATCAAACTACAAAAAATATTAAGATTAGAAAAGTGTAGCATTGTGAAAACAATAAAAAATATTTTCAATCTTCAACCCCCTCATGTGTCGTTTTACCCACATCATCACTACTTTTATTTTCTTCTTCGAGAACATCATCTTCGTGCGCCTCACTTTCCTGTTCGACGTCAGCATCTGTGTGTTCATGTCCAACATCTTCACTTCCTTCTGGTTTTTCTTCTTCACTACCAGCTTCTCCTTCTTCATGTTTATCTTGTATAATAACTGATTTAGTGAGTTTTCTTTCACTCGTTAACTGAGCTTGCGACTGCATAGTCATTTGCGAATATTCTAAATCTTTCAATATTGATTTTTGTATTTCTAGTTTACTAGCTTCTAGTTTTTCCTGAATATTCATTTCAGACTCTGGTTTTTCTTCAGGCTCCCCTCCCTGACTTGTGCTTACAGTAGACTTTGTAGATGTAACAAATGAAGGTAAGCTATCCTTAGGAGTTATAGGAGGTTCAGTAGATGGTGGTACAAGATGAATACTTGGTATTGTTCTAATACTTCCCAAAGAAGACGAAGACAATGATATTGCTGATGCTTCTTTTTCTGCTTTAAATGAGTCCTTGGAAGTAAAAGACATAACGGCAGAAATTGTCTTTTTCTTTTCCGCGGGTTTTGGTATGAAGCCCAAATCACCTTCTTCATAAACTCTTCCCAATGATGCAATAGTATCTGTTGATTCAACTCGCTGTATCTCACGGTATTGCGTAATAATATCAAGTAGCCGTGATAGTAGTGCTTGTCTATCCATTATTTCCCGAGTTGAATCTTGAGTAGCCCAATCCTCAAGTTTTAGTGCAGCTTGGACAGCAATTGCCGCTTCTTTTAATATTCTTTTAAATTTGGCGCATTCTTTTGCTACTTTAGAGGATTCCACCTTAGATTTATTCTGGTCACTCATTCTGGCATGCAAATTTTGTTCTAATATACGAACTTGTAGCGATAAATTTCCATTTTCTTTAACTAGATTTTGTATTTTTGTTTCTAATAATTCCAAATCGTAATTACGTTTTTCAAATATTGCTTTTTCTTTTTCCATTTTTTGAAAAGCGGCTGTCAATTGATCGATGACTTTCAGCTGAACAACATTTTTGTTTATAGCTTTATCTCTTTCTTCTTCTGCTAACTCCATAGCAACTTTAGCAGCACGTTCACTCTCTTTATATTTTTCATTTTGTTCTGCTAACTTTGCTTGTGTTGCTAATATACTGTCTAGTTCATTATTTATTGCTATATTTTCACGAATAACTCTATGCGTCGATGCTGCTATTCTAAGTTCCGTAGCATCTTGAAAGTCTTGAGCTAATTGTAAAAGTCTACCTTCCATTTCTTTTTTTAACTTATCTTTACCAATCACAAATTTCTTTTCAGCATCATAAATTACCCTTTTATACTTCATTTCTTGGTCTTTAAAAGCTTGTTCTTGCTTATCGAATTTCTTCATCAAATCATCTCTTATAGCTCTAAATTCCTCTAGCGTGTTTAACTTTCCAGCGAGTAATTTATTTTCAGAAGTCAATTGGTCTTTCATTATTGTAAAATTTCGTTCCAAATCTGCCACAGTTTCTTTAAATTGTGCCGTTTCAATTTCTCTCGTTTCTTCCAAGCCTTTAACCTTTTCTTTTAATTCGTTGTTCTCTTCATTTTTTAAATTCAATGTTTTTTTCAAGTATGAGATTATGTCAGCTCTATCTTCGTCGAGCTTATCGTAAGCTTTTTGTAGTTCTTCATTTCGTTGTTCATATTCATCAACTGCAGTTCGGAGTCTCGCAATTTTTCTATTGCATTCCGCTACTTGTAGTTCTAAAAAAGTTCTCTCAACTTCTGTAAACGTTCCTCCTCCTTTATGGGTTTCTTCTTCTTTTCCTTTTCCTTTATCTTTTTTTGGAGCCATTATTATTTACTGTAGTAAATTAGATAAAAAATATGATAGCGTACCATCTACGCGATTGATAACATTGCTTCATCGATTAACGGTTGCTATGTTACGCTTGTCGTGGAAACGAATGTTATATCAATAACAGATTATAATAGAAATATGATTATTTTTACGTTCCGTTCTATAGTTTTATTACGTATTTGAAAGATTATAATTGAACGAATAAAAAATATATAATATGAAGAAAATCAAAAAAATATAGAATCATTATTTATATAAAAATCTTAAAAGTAATTTTGGCTCCTACTTTATAAAAACCTACAACAATCATTTGTTAACTTTGAATATATATATTTAAAAAAAAAGTTTTACAGAAATGAATATCCAAGCACAAGAATAATAATTAAAATAAAATTATAATTACAAATTATAACCTTACACTTAAAATACACTTAACATATACTTAAAATCAATTATCTCTATATATAATAAGACAGTAAAAATATTTTGTCTGTACATTTAGTAATTTTGACTGAAATGGATAGAGGGACACTTAAAAAGAATAATAGAAACCAAAAAGATTTTTTTTTAATTTCTTGTCTGTCTCCCTGTCTGTCTGTCTGTCGATATTTATGTCCACATTTTTCTCTGAAAGTACTAAACCGATTTAATTGAAAATTTCACCAATTGCTTTGTTTTAACTCAACTTAACTACTTAAGGTTGGTTCATCAAAATCGGTTCATTAAAAAAAAGTTATCGTGATTTGAATGAACATTATATCAAGGCATTAGTTTGCCTGCGAATGTTATAAAGCAATCGCGCTGGTAAGATTCCTGGCTAAAGAATGACATTCGAAACGTCCTGGTTATATGACTGTTGATAAAAATATATATTTTTGAAGCACTATTATACAATATTTTATACAATAAAGTAAACAAAATTGAATTGTTAGTGGAAATTACTTCCATAAATCATAACAGATAAGCCTTAATCGTAATTAATTCAACACAGAGATAAAGAACGATCTTGAAAGAAATATCAAGTAAATACAAAGATTTTTTGGTTGGTTCGTTCATATAATATATGTAACTAATTTAAAAACTGTACAGGAGTTAATATGCAAATATTATAGTTATTTTACAAAGAATATTATGAATCATTACCCAAATCAATAATTTAACATTAAAGGCTGTTTCTAAAGCAGTAAATTAAATTATTAACTGACATCAGCACATTTAACAGAGTTTTAAAAAACATAACATAGGTAAAAGAACGTAATGTTACAAAAATAAAAAATATACGTATAATAAATAATTAGCTTTATGTATATTTTATAAATGAATTATCAACATTGGTAGTATTTTTTAGTACAATAAACAAAAAATCTTATAGAAATTACGATAATGTCGTAAAAAAATCTTTTTAGATATCATTTTAGTTGTCAATCAATTCTGTTTATTAAATCAATTATCATGTAGTTTAAGCGGGCGAAGCCGCTGGCAAGCCGCTAGTATCAAACACGTACCTCACAAAACTTAGCCCCATACGCCGGTGGAGGGGAATCACAGAAGCGGTGTCGACTGCGAGTGCGCGTGGAGCAGTGAGCGGGCGCTGGGCACGCTGACCACGCTGACCACTCGCCCCAGCCCCCGGCGCCACCATCTAATAGAAATAAATGAAAACTTTTGTTTTATATTATAGTTTTTGTATTATAAATTTTATTAACGGCTAAAGCAAGTAAAGAACAAAACGTCATGTCATAATATTTCCTAAGGCCGTCATGGCACAGCAACACAGCGTCTGACTATAAATATAACGGACTACGGTTGTAGAATCGATTTCCATTCGGGTGAATAAATTATGCTCATTTATTTCTTCGCTGGTAAGAAATCAAAGGACGATAAAATTTAAAATACTCAGAGTTTTTTTGTCAGCACCATTTTAAATGAAACCACAGTTTTAACTACTCTATAAAAGCTTAATACATTTTTTTTCTGTTAAAAATAGAATCTATATAATTTCGAATAAATATTAAAAATAACAAAGCTGAGGGTCATAAAGGGTCATCATATGAATGTAATCGTGGTTGTAGGTTCGACCATACCAAATTCGTGGTACCATCACGAAGGTATGACAAAGCGCGGCGTTAAGTTCCGCTACACAACATGAGATATCTTGAATTCAGAGAAAAGTGGAACATAGATGATTTAACAATAGTTTTTCTCAGCCCGCCATTCTATGAGATGTGAGATAAAGCTTGAAGCTGAAAAAATGCTTGTCTGCATTTTTTATGGTTGTGATTTCGGTTTACAGTTCCATTTACGCCGCGTTGTCTCGTTACCAGAGCGAGAAAATAAATATATTATCTCTATATATAATAAGACAGTAAAAATATTTTTTGTCTGTACATTTAGTAATTTTGACTGAAATGGATAGAGGGACACTTAAAAAGATTTTTTTTTGAATTTGAACAGGGCGAGAAAATAAATATATTAAATTATTAAATATTTCATGACACTGCGTGTTGAGTAGTAGAGCTTGACGCCGCGCTTTCTCTTGTTACCAAAACGAGGAGAGTAAATCAATCCCCCGATTTGGATTGAACCCAATGCGCCACGACAGACTTGTCAAAGAAACAAAAAAAATATTTTAAATTATATTTAATAATCTCAGAACATTTAAAAGGTTAACCTGATAAAGGCAGTGTAGGTAGGCAGTCCATCCTTACATCAGCTACTGCGCCTGTCACAGCTTGCGACACGTAAACAAAACAATATTCTGGGTAGCGCTCGCTGAAAAGTCGACAGTCGAAGGAAGCTGTGTGTTGTCCTCTAAAAAGAAAATAGAGTTTTAAATAGTAATTGTTTTTTTTATTATTTTATTTTAGCTTCCCGCTGTATCCCGCGTATAGCAGGGCTGGCAAGATGCAACCTAAGGTTCCGACAAACCGGGCAATTTTCAAGAGAATATACAATATATTCGGAGTCGTGGAACTCAACGTTGAAATCAAATCCACGTACAGTGAGATTCAGTTGTTCGGTTCAGCACTACGGTTCTCAAATAAATATAGTTTTTATATTTGGATCTGATAGCGTCATATAATTCGATGAACGCTGATTGCATGCCCGAAAGCATGGCTCAATGTCACAAATTTTTTATCAATGTTTTCTTATTACGTTATCACGTAAAATTATCGTCCGTAAGACGACTTTACTGACAACCAGTTATTATTTACAACCTGATTGAAAAAAATAAACTTTTAATGTTAAGAAAACTGTGCCAAAATACGATAGTGCAGAGAACTGCACTCAAATCGGTTAAGTTAATTTTATAGGTTCATCTCATTTGTAAAAATAAATAAAGTAGGTATACATATATACCTACATAAATATATAAACTTTAAATCCACACAAATTTTATAAAGCTGAAAAATTTTAAAAAAATTGTGTTGGTCTTTATATGTATGTAAGGACTATCCAACACAATTTTTTCTCTGCTTTTATATAATCTTTATGTAGGCTTAAGTTAAATCACGTTAATATTTTGAATAACACACTGTACCTGCTCTCAGAGTTACTTTGGGCAATTAGAACAGGAACTATAAGTTATTTTTAAACATTTTTAAAGTGTTATTCCACACTTAGGAAAGAAAAATACTTATTTAGAAAACGTATAAAAATTTGAACGCAGCGGGACTCGAACCCGCGCCTCCTGGAAACCGACCAGGTTATTACTGTTGGAGCAATCTGGCAAAGTCGCAGAAAAAGCTACCACATTATACACACGACGTGAATACAAATATTTGTACTTGCCCGAGATCGAACCTTTAGCTTAACATTTATATTTATTTACTTACAACTGGTCAAGGAGACATTTGGGTCAATCAAATTTCTCCTTTAAGTGTGAATGAACAGGAAAATTAAATATATTTGCATAATTTTAATATTATCATTTGAGAAATATGTTGCATTATAGATTTTTAATATAGAAATATGTTGCATTGTAGATTTTTATATATATCTTATAGTTGATCATAGTCTAAAAAACGGCCCGAAAAATAAGAGCACAAAAAATTTGTGTTTTTATTTCATTTTAGTAAGGTCTAACCTTAGCCAACGTGTGGATGTATGAACGTGTTTTAAATATTGGTTAGTCTGGACTAAAACATGCATGGAATAGATGTTTCAATTTTATAATTGCTTTTTTTTCTGTACACAATGAATATTTATTGTCACCCAAGAAATAACTACTTAGAATATTAAAAATTAATATATATAGCAGTGGCAGAGGGAACCTGAGAGATTAATGTTAAGACACTTCGTTCCCTTTTTTTAAGAATAAATGTTGTTTTTATCTTGTTGACAATGACAATTTTAGCAAATTTACTAAAAATACAACAACAACGACAATTTTTTGTAAATTTACTAAACTTGTCAACAAAGCGACTCCATGACAACTATGTTTTATTTTACATCAAGGAATTTAACCCTCTGCGACTAATGTGGCTCAAGTTTTATAATTATACTGACGTGGTAGTATCATTTTCCATTTTTCGACTATGATGAGAAGAAAACATCTCTGTTAGGTTTTGACTGTACTTTAGAAACAAAATTTAATGTTTTTTTTTATTTTTAATATTAGTATAAATATATGTAATTTATGTAAATTAAATTCTAAAATAACGAGAAATAATACAAAAAGACACATTATCTAAAATAGAGAACTGTTTTAAGGCAATACTGATGAAAATATAACCATTTTACTGAGATGGTAATCTAGTATCTTAACGTTAACGTGGTAGTCTCTTTTCTTCCTCTTCGAAAGCCACGGTGCTTAAATTTGAAAATCTCTGATTTTCAAATTTAATAGATAGAAATTTATATTTCGCGGTATCTGTGGCAAAGCCACGTCAGTCGCATCCATTACGCGCTATACGAAACTAAGCCTTAACTCACTGCTATAAGGTTGGATTTTATTGAAATGATCTTAAGTCATAAGTCTGTGTGCAACAACATTTTGAATTTCTTTTTATATCGACTGTTGCCTTATTTTTGAACCGTGTTTGTATGCAATCAAAAGTATAAAGTTGATCGAAGTTTTTAACTGTTAAAAAGCTGCAATGTTTCGCTACATTTTTCGGGATATTTTTAAAACTACGATGGTCTGCATTATAGTATTCTTACGTTACGAAAATTAGATACTTCTAATTTGCATATGTTGTAACTGTTTCCCCGAACACCTTTAAAATTATTATTTAATAAATAATGCTTTTGCTCGTGATTTGTCTTGTGTTTAAATTCTTTTATCGTTGTAATCGTGAGTAACCCAAAATGCCATAAGAAATTTATTTAAATAGCTGAAACTCGACAATCTTATTTGTCATAACTTGAAACTCTTCTGAAGAAAAAGCAAGAGCGCGTCCTATCTTCCTCTCCACTATAACCGTCCAGTATTGTTAGTTATAATGAAAGAGGAAAAAAGCATAAGAGCACCGCCTCACCCCTATACTGAATTCCTACCAGACTGCGGCTGCAACGGTCTCAATTGTACCCTCCGGGACGCTTGTGTATTATTTTTCTGAAGCTACTTGTTACGCTTGTTTATATTAAAATTGTATTAGAATGGTGATTCGTGGTGATGATTGATTTGTGCGATCAATGTAAGTTTATGAGTCGATCGCAACATCGAGCGACCGATAGACATAAAATTAACGCACTGCACATATCCTACAGTCGGGTTTCGAGTATTTTCTACGTTCGCACTAGGCATTAAAACCATAAATGGACACTACTGCATACACCAGAGTTCCAGGACATAAAATAGCACTACACATCCGCATAGGACGGGCGGACACTACTACTTACACCAGAGTTGGGACATAAAATAGCATCACACACCTACTAATCAAATACCAAGTCGGCAATTATAGCGGTAAACATTGCGTCAACGACCACGTCATACAAGCATAGCTTACATACCGCGAGACAGCGTCTGCTACACACATATATAAAACAACGATTGCGACTCTCGGGCTGTCCATACAAAAACCACTCTGAATCAATTATAAATATGTTGATTGTTATTATGAATAGTCATAATTAACTATTCTAATTATGTGTTATTAGTAAATTATTATTTAGGACGTGCAATTAATTTAATTTGTTTCTCAAATCGGTTAAATATAATTTAAACTATTTTTTACATATTACATATTATAAAGCTGGCGACCATAAAATTGTTAATTTAACTTAAAGGGTCATACTCCATTTCAAGTAAAGTAAAGGGATATTTGAAGTTCTGATAACTTATTTGTTTATCCTGTTAAATCTGTTCGAAATTCACATTTGGGTAGTAATCTATATATATAAAAGGACTTGTGCTGACTGACTGAGGTAAGACGCACGCAGAGCCGTAACCGCTGATGGTAGAAACGTGAAATTTGGGCAGATGTTTATTTTCATATTCTGGACATCCACTAAGAAGGGAATTTGAAAAATTTTAAGCCTAAAGGGATGAAATAGGGGTTGAAAGTTTGTATGGAAAAAAATTTAAGCCTGTACCGATTTTTATAAAATTTGAAATTCAGACTCTTAAAAATATTTCATTGAACACGTGTTTCATAATTTTTAAGAATTCACCCCCTAAGGGTTAAATAAGGAGTTGAAAGTTTATGTGAAAAAATCTTTAAATTGCCACCGATTTTTATAAAAATTTAAATTCAGACTGTTAAAAATATTTTATTGAACACGCGTTTCGTGGTTTTTTTAGAATTCACTCTTAATAAGCGGGCGAAGCCGCGCGCGCCCTCTATAATATATAAAGTCTTATAACGGTAATGTTGTGACTTAATATCATTTTGAAAGGACGCTTGAATTTAGTTTCAAAACTCACCACCCAATTTTTTATAAAGATCGTAAAGTAAAAGACAGAGTGACTTATAACTCTATTCTATCAATGGAAAAAAGTAAAAGGGGTAATGGTGTTTTAGCTTGACGTGTTATACCGCATAGCAGGGTAGACAGTTCGATGCTAGTGTTAAGATACGTAACGCCGCCCCGAACTTGGCGGAGAGTGAGGGACTAATTGTCTTAACACTAGGTTCCCTCTGCCTACCCTGCTGTGTGCGGGATACAGCTGATATAAGCTGAACATATAAAGTATTAAATTATCCCAATTCATATCTAACCTGCGCACGCGTCTTTCAGCAACGTATCGTAGTCTATCCGAGTCTCTTCCAAACACTCGCACTCTGTCGGCACCTTCGAGAACGCATTCTGGGTATTGGAATAGAACACGTACTCCATCTCCACAAGGAAACACTGAGCCGCCGTGGACATTTAGAACAAATTGTTCTGACCAGTCCGCCTGTAGATAAAAATTAATAGTTCTAAATTATTGTATTTTAAGTTTACTTAAAATTATTACAAAAATAAACAATAACTTTTAATTAATTGTAATTGTCAATAATAATTATAAATTCCGTCAGACAGACAGTTAAATGTTGCAATAGCATTTTTAACTTTAATTATTTTTTTTTGGCTTAAAGCCGTTCTTGCATCACACGTTTTTGCTTCCGCACTATAGAGCGGAGAGGAGTTGTCGAGAGACGATGGAATGTCTTAACACTAGTGGTAAGACACTCTATTACCCAATTGTTGTACAATTTTCGCGACATTGCGGGTTGAGTGCCCGAATTCAACATCTTCTTCTCTTTCTCTTGCTGCTAAAGTAGGAAATGAAAATAGTTAATTCACGACTGTCGATGACGATGTGCCGCTGGGGCCCCATGAAACAAATTTTTGTTTAGCCTCACGCTTTATCCCGCGCCTTGGGATCCTAGTGTTAAGACACTACGTTCCCATTTCGTTCTCCACTTTCTATCGAATTCTAGGTCGCCCTTTGCCTTTTTACCAGAACGAGGAAATGAAAATATTACATATTTTATTCTCCCGAGTGGGAATTGAACCCACAACGGCCTTATGATACCAATGTCAATGAAACAGATTATAATTTAATAAAAGAATATTCCATATGCAATTAAAATTTCCTACACAATTTTAATAAAGGTTTTTTTTACTAGCCATTTCCTTGCGAGCTTTTATAAGCGGTAGTAATTCGAAAGCGTCGTGAAATATGACATCATAAAAAGCTCATCGAGCTTCGCAGACAGAACAACAAAAGTTAAAGTACTAAAGTGCTAGCGTTTTTATATTGTAGCTTTTGTCTTTCACCTCGTGTCAAGGAGATACGTATTTATGAAAAATATGCTGAATTACCGTTAATGCATTCGGTGAATGTATTCACAAATCTTATTCAAACGTAACAAGTGTGAGTTCGATTTCCATTCAAGGTAATTATTTATATATTATCATTTTTTTGCTCTGAAACAAAGCACGACGTTGAGCCCCACCACTCAACACGCAATGTCTCGAAAATTGGACGGAAAATGGGGAACGGAGTGTCTTAAAGCTAAGTTCCCTCTGCGTGAAGCTAAAAAATGTTAAAAATAATAATTACGTGTGTTGGGATCAATGACTGTAAACGTGACAGGTAGTGAGTATGATTTCCACTAAAATAATTAAATATTTATTATTATCATTTCCTGGATTCCTGATAACGGAAATCGGATTTGAAAAATCGAAAATATCTTAATGGGAACAGAGTATCTTAAGAACAGGTTTCCAGGATCCCTACCTACCTTGCTAAGTGCGTATATAATGTAAAGTTAAAAAATATTTTAAATAGAAACAAATGAAAATAAATATTTCCCCGAGTGGGCACCGAACCTACAATCATTGCGTATACATTGAAGCATTTCTTAAATAACGCTAAGTCTTAAGACTTACAGTTATTTTATACCTAATGTGAGTACTTCCGAAAGTTATTAAGATAACAGAATATATTTCGCTTCTCTAAAACGTGAAGTTTATACTGCACTGAGTATATGAAAGATCGCCTGCGTTATACCATAAAATTTTGTTTATTATACACAAACTAATGTATTCTTGACTGGTTTTAAAATAAAGCTTAACCAAAATTGTTATTTAAATGAAAACTATTTAAATACTAGAGACTTCCTCGCGGTTTCAGCCGCTTGAAATAGACTATTATTTATCTTCAGGAAATGTTTTGGACGACAGACGACACGACAAATGTGGTTTTTTTTTAGTGGTTAACACGCAAACTTCTGTCTTTTAGGAGCTGAATTGCAGCAGATTCCTTTTACCCCCTTTTGGACACAGCCCCAAGGGTTGCCTCAACTGAAGACGCAAGTTTATTTAGCTTTTTTTAAACTTTACACTGGTCGACGTTTCGCCGAAAAAGACTTGCACGGCCGGAGTAAACAGCGTCTACTGTATTATCATCCGCATAACAATGAATACTAGACTCTACTAATATGTCATTGATATGCAGAAGAAACAACGTAGGAGACAGCTAGCAGCCTTGGGGGACGCTAGCGTTCATGGGCATGTTTTCTGAGCAAAACCGTCGACAACGACCTTGATGCTGAGCCCAGTCAGAAACGACGGAGATTTAAGTCCTCCCTAACGAAACACAACGACCCCGGCATGATGCAAATAAAATTATGTTCTATTTTGTAGCCGGGGTATTGGAGATAGGCTGTGTCGCTCGGTCGGGCAATCTGAGTCTCCGTCAGAAACAACAAGTCCGGCCTTACCATCTCAAGAAGGTGGCGGATGGCAATTCAGACTGGAATGTAGATCCCTGATATTACAAAAGTCCACGTGAAGCGTGGTAGGGGTTGCCGTGGAGAGTACGCCTTGTTTGCCTTGTCTGTAGCGCGGTACTTTGCCCTCCCCAGAATTTAAAGGGTGGCCTGAGCTTGAAGACTCAAGGAAGGATTTTCCAGCATCAGAGGTGCTGGTACCCTCTTGGGGTAGTTTGTCTGTAAGTGCCTGATCATATTCCAGTGAGGAGTTTTTGCGCCCGAACCCGGCATTACCTAATACGAAACGCAGTGGCATAAAACCAGTAGTACCACTACTTAACGCCAGTTTTAAATGCCCGGAAATAATGGTAATAATCTGGTCGAGCCCATCTGCCCATGCGTGTTATCTTTGCTGGCGACGTGACTCTCCCACACGTACACCGTTTAGTCGCCTCTTACCTATCCTATTCTAAGCCGGGAACACACGCCTAATGCGATACGATTTAGCCGTGTTCTCGATGTTTATAGTTACGATTTTATGATGATTAGCAGAAAATAAATGTTCTATTTCCTTCCTCCATGCAACATAAATGTTTCCGTCGCTCTATCTCGTAGCCAGAGCAAGGAAAATGAAAATTTCAATTTAGATGGAATCGAACCCACAACGATTGTTCGCTCTCCATCTAACTTAATAATATAATGTTTCAGGAAATACAAACGTGTGTAAAATCTATTTTCAGATACATCTCAACATATCCTCTCATTCAGTACAATTTACATAGAGACAAGTTACTGTATATCAAACAATGTAATACAGCTATATCTATAACATGTTTGCGAAACTACCAATCATCGTAACAAGTCTATATTTGTATAGCTTTTGTTATTGTTAATAATATTGTATGTTTGTGTATATACGCTTCATGATTTTGTTTATTATGGTTGAATTGTTATTTTCATAATAGTAAACTAAAATATATTTTTAGACAAGAGATAGAGTTGATTTTTATCTATCATTTTTTATGCTTATAATAAATTCGAAACGAGTAATATTTTTATAAAGTTAACAAGAGTATCTACTCTGATACGTACGATATTGATTAAATAACTGAAAACAAGTATATTAGTATACGATATTTTGACATTTTTTTTGTTAAATAATAACGTATCATTTATACTAATATAATAAAGCGGATGAGTTTATTTAGTTAAATGCTCTTAACTTAGGAATTACTGGGTTAAATAAAAAAATCCTTTTATGTTGGAAAATCTATTAATAGATTAAGGTTACAGGCTATATTAAATCACGTTAAAAATTCGAGGTTACTTACAGTACGTGCAGTTTAAGTTATCTTGGACGCTTAGAATCTCTCTGGAGGCAATGCGTGTTGAGTGGAAGAACTCAACGCCGCACTTTGTCTCGTTACCAGACCGAGGAAATGAAAATATTTCATATTTCATATCATCAAATGTAAATTGAACCCACAACCTGCCGTGCTTAGTCACTCGTTTGTGGCCCTATGCCACAACTGGCCTCCAATATGTCATGCATCATATACAGTACTTTTAATTAATTCCATTATTCACGGAGGCAGATCCCCTGGTAAAATATAGTAAATTATAGGCTACCGTCTCTAACCACATACAGTCTTACACCCCCCCGAATATAACTAGTGATTTGACTCTCTCTAAATCAGGGGTTCCCAACTTTTTCTTGATCAAGGACTACTTTTATATCATTCTTGGTAGCAGGGACCACTATGCATGTAGGTATAATAAAAATTAACTGTGATAATCAAACAGAAACTTCGCCTCACCATTCCCAGGACTGGTGGTCCGCGGGCCACTGGTTGGGAACCAGTGCTCTAAATACTTCCTTATCATACATATGTACATTTGGTGATATAAACAATATTACAATTCCATCGTTTCGGAAATCAACCGAACGTGAATTACAGGGAACCGATAAAACAAATAAAGGCCGAAAATTGTGTCTACGTTATATGAAAGAGGAGTTTTATTCGTGGCAATAAATATTTGAGAGAATGAATGTAAATAAAAATATTGTAAAAACGTGTAAACGGTTTTTGGATTACCTATTTTCTACGCAATTTTATGTTTGTTTTGTTTTGCTTTTTTGTTCTTTTACACTGAAAGCTTTATGAAAACCTACGTTTGCATTTTGGATGTATAGTAATTACATTATGTTTTATGAGTAGTGATAAAAATTGAATATTAATTCAAGACCGTCTCAGCAAAGTGAGAAAGCGTATTTCTTTTAGGATTTCATACCTTTTTACGTTGACGTTTTTGTCCGTCCGTCTCTTTGTCTGTCTGTCGGTCAAGACCCTTTATCTCAGGTACGCTTGGAGATATCGAGTTGAAATTCAACTATATACCTACTTAGATCTACGGCCCCATGATTTTCTGTTAAAAAAAACATATTTCTATATTTACTTCGAAAAAAGATATGGCGTTTATATCGCAAAAAACGTGTATTTCGACACTATCAAGGAAGTCAAAATTCATAAGGTAGGTACTTCTGGTTGACCTAGAATTTTTACAGCTAGCATCTACAGGTAGTGCTAGTTCATGAAAAAAATCTTACATTAATTAAATCTTTAAATAAATTAAATTAAATTAGCTTCACGCTGTATCCCGCACACAGCAGGGTAGGCAGAGGAAACCTAGTGTTAAAACACTCCGTTCCCTACTTTCTGCCGGATTCTGGAGGCATTGCGTGTTGAGTGGCAGAACTCAACGCCGCGCTTAACCTCGACACCAGAGCGAAGAAATGGAAATATAAATTTAAGTAAATATTTCATCTCCTCGGGTGGGGATCGAACCCACAACCAGTCGGTTTTGCAGTCACACCTCGTGCCGCTGCGCCACGACCGGCCTCTTATATAATTAAATCTTACATTATTTAATTAAAATGAAATCTTACATTTTTGATAAACTATACATTAGTAGTTAAATCTTAAAAAGAGTTAGAGTAAGAGTTTTAACCCGATAACTCTTAGCATTCCCGAGATAAAGGCTCTTGACAGACAGACCGACAGAGGGAGAGTACAGAGTCCTAAAAAAATTATATTGTATATACGGCCACTCATGCCTCACGTCGGAACTAACGGTAGAAAAATTTCACGTCGGTACTTAAAGGTTAACTTAAATTTTATAACTGGTTGGTTAGTATGTAAAATCCTAGAGGACTTGTCGGGGAGTATTTAAATTTTAAATTAGTTTCTAGATAGATTATATAAAACTATTTTGATAGAAATTTTTATCGACTATATACAAAGAATATATGTACACAGCTTAGTAAATTTACAGTAATTTTTTTATGAACTTTCCTGAATTCAAAATGTTAAATAATAAAATGAAAAATGTAATTATTATATAAATAACTACTTTACCTTAATGAAAGCCACAGCCAGGTCCTGCGGGCCGGCGGCGGCCGCCGGTCGCAGTGTCAGCGCGTAATCCCCCGCCTGTCCAAATAGTTCGCACCGCAGCGTCATGGTGCGCCGGCCTGGGAAACCGTGCATCTGGTGGGATATGTGGACTCGTTAGCTTTTTAGTAAAATTTATATTTAGATATACGCTTTATATTTTAGGGTAGGCAGAGGATCCGAGTGCTTAGACTCTCTCTCCACTTTCCGCCTAATTTTTGTCCCATTGCGTGGTCGTCGTGGCTCAGGGACACGAGCGTAGCGTCACATTTATAGTGACATTTTCTCTCGGAGGCATGAAATATGTAATATTTTCATTTCATTCGTTTTAGAAAGAGGCAAAGCGCAGCGTTGAGTTCCACCATACAACCCGCAATGTCTTACAAAGTGTTATAACACTGGGTTCACTCAGAGTACTCTGTGGGAATAAGCATGAAGCTGAAGCATGAAACAAAACTTAAATATAATCTTTATTTTATTATAACAATTATTTGTTGTAGATTTTAAGTTGTAAATGTTAAATCGTATAAATATTTGTTAGATTTAAAAGATTCCCATGAGTGAACCTTTAGCATTAAAATTGGTGGAGAGCCCCTTGTGTGCAATGAGTCAAAGAAAATTGCGTTTTGCTCGCTTTATTTATATCCTTTATTTGTTAGAATTATGAGTGATATAACGTAACACGTTATTGTGATGAGAGCTTTAAAAAAATATCATTTTTATTTCAGGTGTCGTAGACTTCTTCGAATATGGTTTTATTTTTACGCTTTCTCGCGGAAGTAGGGAAGGAAACCTAATGTTAACACACTTCGTCTCTCACTTTCCGTGTCGGGCGGCGGAACTCAACGCGGAACATTGTCTACCACGGTGGTGAAATGAAAATACTTTAAATATAAGCATTGCCCCTAGTGGGGATCGGAGGACTACGCCACGACGGCCTCAATTAAACACTCTAATTATATCTTATATTTTAAACTATAATAGATTACTCTGTAAAATAGATATTTGTAATTTATCATCGGCTCGAGCAAATATGACATCATTTATCACATCAGACCTTTACCTTGGAAAACGTAGACTGTAGTCATTAATTTTGATTTATTACAAAGCGTAGATTGTGAGTCAAATTAAATTTCCAAATATTTGGTTTATTTTATCAAAATTCGATAAAACTATTAATGTTTTATACATTTTAGTTCAGTAGTTTTGTCTGTGGATGTGTTGTCCGTTTCGTGTTGTCTGCTTATTTAGTTTCGTTCTTTTTTTAATTTCACGTTGTATCCCAGCAGAACAAGCAGAGGGAACAGGAAACCTTATTTTAAGAATCTCCGTTCACATTAAGACATTTTCGTTCCCTACATTCCGCCGAATTCTGGAGGGATTGCGTGTCTAGTGGCGGAACAGGCAAAGCCTTCAGAATTCGACATTACCAGAGCGAGGACTTAAAAATATTAAATATCTTAATTTCTCCAGTGAGAATAAAATCCACAACTCGTCACGTTTACAGTCACATGCATGTATCCCTGCGTCACGACTGGCATCTTTCTAGAGTTAAAAATTATATATAGATAATATGTACTTCAATAACATACCTGCTCTGAGTACAAAACGTGAGCATGTGAACTACTGTTCTTTCCATCGCACAAAACAGCACCACCACTAGAATGTCCACAGTATAAAAGTTCCAACCAAAAGTCAGCACTGGTCTCTACAGGCGTGCACACCACCTTCGGGAACTCCAAAATAGCAGTAACCTGCCTTTCCGGATACGTCTGTATTTGTTCCGGAGTCACGTCTAAGTTGGCCGTAGGCCACATCACGTCAAATTTCCACGATTTGACCATACTGTCACCTGTCTCCATCAAACCATTATCACTTATATCTCTTTTTACTTTATTAGTTGTATTTTCGTATTCCATAAAATTTTCTTTATCAGCCACGATTTCTATGTAATAAACACCGCCTCTAGAAAAGTAACCGCAGGGTAGAGTCATGCGGTTTTCGGCATCTAGTGCCAAGGGCATTGTGGCAAGTAGAGAACGGCCTTCGTCGTCTTCTCGCGCGAGGCGTACCCGCAAGGCACCAGTAGTCACTCCGCGTACGTAGACATGTACGTCGCCGCCGAGAGCAACGAGGCTGGTGGGTATTTCGAGCCATACTTGATTGAGATCTACACGCTCTTCGTTTGCGTATGGATTAACGAATGTAGCACTCCCTGTAAAAAGTAATAAATAGTTAAATCATTTTTTTTCATACAGCTACATACGAATTATCTCAGGAATCATTTCTAGGGTTTAAAGAGTTATTTTTATGTTAGATAGTCTATTTGTAGTCTAGGATATATGCATAATATCACGTTTAAATGTATCTCTTTAACTGGATAAATCGAGTATATTTAGATTTTTTTTGGGAATCCCGAGATTCCAGACTCTTTATAGTGTTAAAATGGCTAAAATGAAAGATGTTATTATCACCATAATAGTTTATATGTATCTACGATCACATTTATCTGGGGTACTAGAATGTATCTTGCGTCATACGTAATTATTAGTAGCCAAAGTGTTTACTTAGTTTACAATATTATAGTTTTATTTTTAAAAACATAAAAATAAATAGAACTTTTCTTGTCAAATTATTAATTATACACTTTGACCTGTACCTGTACCTTAGAATAAAAGTCAAGTTTCCACACTTTTAAATAAATTGTGAACGTCCATAAATAGTAATAATAAACTTCGTTATAATTAGTAGGTAGGTAAAAAAAATACGAACAAATCCAATGAATGGGAACCCTAAAAACTTGTGAATCAGTTATCGTCGTTAATGGAGTGTAAAACAGTTCGGATGGAGATAAATCGTTTTTGAAAAAGAAAAAGTTGGTATTCGCAAGGAAATGGGTAAAATTATGTTTTAACAATTATTAGGCGTGGGAGTTTCATAATTTTTTGACCTCTACATTAAAAGTTTTACTATTATTTATTTCGTTTCTTGAAAGCTAGTCTTTCAATAGACGAGATAGAAGAGACTCTTCTATCTCGTCTATTTAAAAAAAAATATCGTCACTTCAATCTTTTAGTTCACTTCAATAATTTCTCTTTGATAATAATATCAAAACATAGAACATGCATAAGCATATTCTATGTTTTGATGTATTTATTATAGCATACATAAGCTAAAACACATGCATTAAACACCATTAAACAGGGGACTAATAAAGCGTTAGACAATACACTTTGAGAGAATGCTCAAATATGTTAAGAGATTATGACTTTCTGGTGAAACGCGGTATTTAGTTCCATAATTCGACCACTACCCAGTAACCATAAAATAATAATTCACAATTATCAACTAAACATATGAAACAATTTAACGTTTTTGTTTAATTATTTAAATTTGCATTTAAAACAGTTCAGTGCAAGGTATATGTGTAGATGTTTTTTAAATTCAAGTAGAATCCCGTATTTAGCAAGGTAAGCCTAGAGAATATAGCGTCAAGGTTCTCAACTCCGTTCCAAACTTTCCGCCCAATTTTCAAGACACTGTGTGTACAAAAGCGGAACTCAACGGTGCGATGTATCTACCGAAGTGTGAAAATTGAAATAATCCATTTCCCCTAAAGCCACAAACGCCACGATGGTGTCATTATAAAGTATACACATCAAATACATTAGTCTCGTCCGTCCCATGTTCAAACTGTTGCTTGATAGTGATGAATGACCCCTAAGCTGCCGTTACATTCGTATGAGTTGATAATAAATAGAGGTGTGATTAGAATGAAAACCGGATGGAAAGCTTTATAATATTGTCGAGTGACAAATATTTTTATTGAAAAAAAAAAAATTAAATTAGCTTCACGCTGTATCCCGCACACAGCAGGGTAGGCAGAGGGAACCTAATGTTAAGACGCTCCGTTCCCCACTTTCTGCCGAATTCTGGAGGCATTGCGTGTTGAGTGGCAGAACTCAACGCCGCGCTTAAACTCGACACCAGAGCGAAGAAATGGAAATATAAATTTAAGTAAATATTTCATCTCCTCGAGTGGGGATCGAACCCACAACCAGTCGGTTTTGCAGTCACACCTCATGCCGCTGCGCCACGACCGGCCTCACATTATTATTGAAGGTCCAAAAAACTCCTTAAATTGCCTTTAAGATTTTTTTGGTTGAACGCGCTAATCTCAGGAGCTACTGGGTCATATTGAATAAATATTTTTTGTCGGATAGTAACTTTACAGGGGATAAATTCAATAAAAATATTTTTATAAAAATGTGTGTTTTCGAGTTGTTACAGTTTGTTTGCCAGAGCAATGGAATAATTTTAATTAAGGTGAGATGAAAATAATTCGTCTCGATAAGGATCGAACCCACAACCTACAAGCGCGCTTACAGTCGAACGACGAATTACGAACAATATTTGACTGTAACTGAGTGGAAATGGGAAAGAGAAAAACATATTTTACTAACATTAAAAAATTTGGACAAACCGTTAAGAAAAAAATATTCTATATAAAAGCAATAAGTTGAAACAGTCCTAATTGTATATCTAGTTTCTAAGACCTCTATCGCTTCAAGCATCTTTTAAAGTAACATTTACATCTAAATACATTTATAGAAGGAAAAGGATCAAGTTATATTGGACTTGCTTTCGTTTCGCTTAAATAAATTAAGATGTTTGGCATAAAGCTGAGATGAATGAGGTGTTTTATTTGAGATATAAATTCTGCGGTTTATACAAATTGCTTATTTTCATTTCTAAATGGTTTTAGTGTTATCTGTGTCTTTCACCCTGTCAGATTCACGCTGTATCCCGCACACAGCAGAGTAGGCAGAGGGAACCTAGATTTAAGGCACTCCGTTCTCCACATTCCGCCGAATTCTGGAGACAGTTCGTATTGAGTGGCGAAACTAAACACCGCGCTGTGCCTCGACATCAGTATTTTGCTATTGTAAGTTCGTTCTCATAGTTCATAAGTTAAATTAAAAAAGAAAAAAAAAATAAGTTACTTTGTCATTTTGTAATTTACTTTACTTTCTTTTTCATTATTTAAATAAGTGTTCTCTGAGTAGTATAAGTTTATTACTTTTAATTGCTTATTAAAAACTTTTTTTATAAGTACAACAATAATATTACATTAAAAGAAAACAAAATATTTGAATATTAGTTTATATTATATAATCAAATTAAATTAGCAATTTTAAAAACGTTTATAGGTCTAGACTAAAATAGCTGTAGGCAAAAATCTAGATCTGCAAAAATAGGGTAAGCCATCGAAGGGTCAATTGCACGCCGCGGGCTAACGACATTAGACACGATTTATAAGTCCAAAACACGCCTTCTCAGATTCTGTGTTACGATTTCATTTTCTACTTTTTAATACAATTTATATGACCTTTGTTTTTTTACTTTCCAATAAAACATAGTACGAATATTTTTTTTATTTATAAAAAATAATATTACTGTTTCTTTGTTTTTTTAGCTTCACGCTCTATCCCGCATATAGGAGACAGAGTGAACTCAGTGTTGATTCTTAAACTTAAATTCCGTTAAGACACTTCCGTTTCTCATTTTCCAACGAATTCTGGAAGCATTGCGATAAATTATTATCATTTCCACGCCCTCGTAACCAGATAAAACGCGACGTTCAGTTCACCACTCAATACGCAATGTCTCGATAATTGGGCAGGACGTGTCTAACATTAAGTTCCCTCTGCATGAGGTTGGAGATACGGAAAAAAAAGTTGGAAAATTCAGAATTTCATTACAAAAATCTCACTTTAATTATTAATGCCCATATGAAAGAAATAATTAAAAATTTACTTGACTAGGGTAAACATTAGAATTGATGATTTTCTCGGAAAAATGCAAAAATCTTCGTTCGGTCGGCTTTACCCCACAAACTGCGCCACGAGAAAGATTTATTGTTGTTTCTTTATAAAATATATCTTTCGTACTGTCATATTATTTTCCTAGCATTTATATTAAGCTGTGTATATATGTATATAGGCAGTAATATTATTTGTGTGTTTCTATATTTTATCACTTAAAACTTTTTTTAGCGTCACGTTGTGCGCTTCGCACACGGCCCGCATCTAGGTGTTAAGTCAGTCCATTCCCTATTGTCCGCCATATTCTGGAGGCATTGTGTGTTGAGTGGCGGAACTCAACGCTGTGTTTTGCCTTGACACCAGAGCGATGGAAATATATAATTTTTCATATCCTCGAGTGGGAATTGAACCCATAACCTGTCGCGTTTTCAGTCACATGTTGTGCCTGATCATTTAATGAACAAATATACTTTTTTAGAGATTTATTTTTTTCTATTTAATACAACGAACGGCCTTTCAAAATGTATAATGTTTTTTAACCTCATCCTGTATCCCGCACATAGCAGTGTAGGCAGAGGGAACCTGGAAATCCAATGTTAAGACACTGCGTGTCCACATTTCGCCCTTTTTTTGAGGCATTGCGTGATAAGTATTAACGCCGCGCTTTGCCTCGGTTCATTCCCCCGAGTGTGAATCGAACCCACAATCGCACATTTTCAGTCGCACTTTTTTGCAATTGCGCCACAACGACCTCGAAACAAAGAAAATATTATTAATATTAATAAAACAACTTTTTTTTCAACCGAAAAAGTACTTTTTTTTAATATAGGACAAAAAATATAAAAAAAGAAACAATTTCAGATGAGGTCCGCTCTTTTCATACAATGACGTTCTCACATAAAGAGCATAATAAACCTGTAAACGACAGATGAATATATTGTTATAACTACGAATTGTTCTCTCAAAGTTCCAAATTGTGGCTGTTTTAATTATTTCCATATAAAAAAACTAGGTCTTTCATAAAAATGATAAATGAACTTGAAATTACAGTTTAATTACAGTTTAACAATATATAAGGTTGAACGTATTATGGATCATTTAGTTTTAAACTCATACTGCAAATAATGGTTTTTCGAAAGCTTTTTCCTCATAAAGTAAAAGAGAAAATTGTGAAATATTATACTGTATGTGATTTTTTATAGAGTATTTATAAAAAAATCAAGTTAAAGTAAAATTTTGAATAAAGCGTAGGAAGTTATTAACCAATGTTGTTTTCGACACCATCATGTAAAAGTGACTTTAACCAAAACTAATTATTTTAAAAACTATTTACTATTGAAGTCATGGTATAGGAGCACAAGCGTACGGCGGCAAATGTAACATTTTTGGATTCGATTCCCATTCGGGGTAATGAATTATTTTAATTTTCTCGCTCTAACATAACGATGCAAAGCGCGGCGTGGAGTTCCTCCACTCAACATGCAATTCCTCGAGAATTCGCCAGAAATTGTGGAAAGAAGTGAAGAAATTGTGAAGCTAAAAACAAATAAATTCATTAACAATAAAAGAATTCTTTCATTCAATTGTTTTCGTGAGGCATAGTGAGATAATAAATTCCATAAAGTATAGTACCTATCTACCCTAAAATTAGTCGTGAGAAGATAAAATAAAATTGAGTGATTTTTCATGTAACCACGAGAACGAAGTGTCTCAACACTAGGTTCCCAGGCTCCTCCTATAGAATAAGCAGGATACAACGTAAACTAAATATATATAAAAATTCATTCACAATAAAAGCATTCTTTTATTTCATGGTTTTCCTGAGACATGCTGAGATGATGAGTTCTATGGAGTACAGTACCTACATTAAAATTAGAATTGACAAGATAAAATAAAATTGAGTATTTTCGCACTTACTTCTTAATGATAATAAATATATTTATTAAACTCACCTGCGAAGATAAAAAGCCGCAACAGCGCGGCAAAAAGCGCGCGGCGCATGCTGCGTCACCGCGCCATCAAGCTCTCACTTAGTAGACGCTCTGGAACAAATAAACAAAATATTATTAGTTTTTTATCTGCCAATCCCCCCCACAATATTTAATTGTATTTTATTTAATATTAGGGAAAAATATATATAGATAACACATAAATAGTTCACAAACAATTGAGGCCAGTCGTGGCGCAGGAGCACAAACGTGCGACTGTCAACGCGGCAGGCTGTGGATTCGATTCTCACTCAATAATGAAATACTTCATATTTTGATTTCCTCTGGTAACGAGACAACACCACGTTAAGTACCGCCACTCTCTCATTTCGGCGGAAACTGGAGAATGGGTAACTTAACACTAGGTTTAAGTTTTGCCTACCTACCCTGCTATGTGCGGGATAGAGCGTGAAGTTAAAGAGTAATTATTGTTTTTTTTAAATAGTACACAATGTAATTAAGTTTCTATTTTAAAAAATACTTCTTGGAGTGTCAAAAACATTAAAACTTTTAAGTGACAATATTTCAGGCACTTTTTCAGGTATACTCGTACACTATTTATATTTACTACACTATTTGTATTTGAAAAAAAAACACCAACTATACAAGGCGCAGGAACAGTAAATATAATATAATAACAATATGTAAAAAAAATCGGCTTCACGTTGTATCCTGCACACAGCAGGGTAAGCAAAGGGAACCTAGTGTTAACACACACAACTTTCTGCCAAGTTCTGGAGGCATTGCGTGTTGAGTGGCGGAGCTCAACGTCGCGCTTTACCTCGACACTTGAACGGAGAAATGAAAATATAAACATAAGTAAATATTTCATTTTTAAACATTTTTAAAGTGTTATTCCACTCTTAGGAAAGAAAAATATTTATTTAGAAAACGTATAAAAATTTGAACGCAGCGGGACTCGAACCCGCGCCTCCTGGAAACCGAATATTTCATTTCCTCGAGCGAAGATCGAACCCACAACCAGTCGATTTTACAGTCACATTTTGTGCCCCTGCGCCACGACTGGCCTCTGTATAACAATATGTATAGCATAATATATACATACAAGCTTACCTAAGCTCAACCTACAGCTATACGAAACACCTGTCACTTGCCCACGTTATTTGCCTGCGGTACACCCACGTACGAGTATATATGTGTCCACATTATTGTCAGTTAGTAGAACACGTTTAGAGAAAGAATGTTAAAGCAATTTACTAAATGAGCATAAATATGTATAAAATATTATATATGTATCACTACTTATTAATATTTTCTGTAGTGAGGCCTAGTTCGATGTATAATAGATTTTTTTACTCTTCTCTTAATAGTATATAATAAGCACGTCACGTATCCATATTATTTGCAGGTACTTTGACCGGAGTCAGTCTGGATCAAATAAAAAGAGAAATAGAAATACATTTTAAATGATATTATTCTTACGTCTGAAGTATATGATACCTATATAATATATTATACGAATCGTAGCTTCTAATTTCGCTTCCGTGGACTATGAAATAAAAAATCTGGTTATTTTTCGTTTTCGTAGGAATTTCGGGAAACCCTCTTCTTTTCTGTGCTTCCTCAAGTTCGAAAAGGAACGTGACGTATCTCAGCATTCTATACCGTGTACCGAAAGGGTGTTATATTTTCTGTAATAAGGCCTAGTTAGATTTATAATAGTTTTTTTTTAAACTCACGCTATGTATTCTGCACATAGCAGGGTAGGCAGAGAAAACCTGGGAATATAGTGTTAAGACACTACAGTTCCTCATTTTTAGCCGATTTCTGAGGCATTGCGTGTTGAGTTGCGGAACTCAACGCTGCTCTTTGCCTTGTTATCAAAGCAAGGAAATGAACATATTAAATATTTCATGTCCTGGAGTGGGAATCGAACCTACAACCTGTTGCGTTTATAGTCGAACGCTTTTGCTCCTGCGCCACTACGAGGAAACGTTCAATTCAATACGAAAACAGGTTATCAAAGGTACAACTATAAGTTACTTTTAAAAACCGTATATAAGCACGTCACGTATCCATATTATTTGCAGGTACTTTGACCGGAGTCTGGCCGGATCAAATAAAAAGAGAAATAGAAATACATTTTTAATGATATTATTCTTACGTCTAAATATAAAATACGGAATGTAGTAAATGTCATCTAAATACTCTGTAGTTCGATAGTAGAACAATTAAGAAGTGGTATAAAGAAATAATTATAATTTACATATGTATTACAATAATGGTATACGTAAGTACTTATATAGACTAGTAGTAAACCCCGCGCGGCTTTGTCCGCATGAACTATAAATGAATATTTATTTAAAATTATTTAAGTATATTTTGGAAACATTGCTTGATTATTTCACATGGCTATGGCCCAGCCCAGCTGTTCTGGAGATTAGTCCGGACAAACAGAAAAACAAACAAAAAAGTTTTAGTACAATTGTTTATGTTAAGAATCGTGTAAAAAACTATATGCGCTTGAAAAAATACGTTTATTTTGAAATCACAGACAGACACTTCAATGAAATAAAAAAATATCTTTAAATAAAAGTGCCTTGACAATAATTACTCTATGCCTTTACAGATTAAGGCGTTGAGTTAAAATAAATATATGTTTTTTTCTAGTTTCGCGGTGTACCCGCACATAATCCTTACTATGAGCAGAGTGCACCTGGAAATCACCACTTTGGGAAATTAACTTTTTACTTTTTATTATTCTCAAAACGTACTGTTTCTTAATTCAACAGAACGGAGAAAATAGTCACTAATTTTGGTATTTTTTTTCATATTTTTCTTAGTCTCACGATAGCAAGAAGCAGAAAAAACAAATACCTGTTAAGACAATACGTTCCCCATTCTCCGCCTTATTTTCGAGATTTTGAACGTCGACTGGCGGAACTCCACTTATTATAGCTGTTGTGATTTACTTCTCTCTGCTCACTTTATAAAATATAGAAAAGATAAAAAAGAAAAAAATAATAAGATAAAGGGATATAATAAAAAATGCTTTACATAGAAAAGATGTATAAACAAGTACATATAAGAATATTTAACCACATATTAGTCTAAACAATTTGTCGAATGTCGTAATATGCTTAGATACATGAAATGGACATTAGGCGGCGGGCCATTAGACGGGAAAGTTTAAAAATTATATTTTAATTGCGCTTGCTAATTAACGCTACTGTGACACAGTTGCTGTGTGACTTTCAAATTAAATGGATCATGCATTCGAATCTCTTAGAAAAAACATTTTTTATGTTATTTTAGTAATGAAATAGGTATTAAATTTCGTTTTCGTTTTTTAGCGTCACTTCCACGAGTGGACCTCAAACCCACACACTACCTCTCGCGCTTATAGTCATACGCTTTTGCCCCTCACCACGCCTTGCCTTCGTTTTCGTTACAGTGTTTTATGAGTTTTTTTTTTATTTTTGCACATGGTACGTAAAGAGAAACTAGGTAAAAACTTCCGAAACACTTAGTGCTGCAATTTCTTCTTTTGAGTCGCTGAACGCCACGCATTATATTAACTAAGAAAAAGTAGCAAAATTAAAAATTATATAAAGTATTTACAACCTAATAGGACTCAAACCTATAACCATCCCATGCATTACATTTCTTAAGACGACAATTTAAGTAGAAAATGAGGATCAAAATCTCAGCAAGAAAGATAAAGAAAAATGCATGGGCTCGATAGTTTAAATTGGAACTGTCAGCTGTCTAATAGTCTAAGAGGCCATTAGAGACGAGATGACCTACATTTGTCAATGACCTTTCACAAATCGACCGAATAATAGTTATACGAACCATATCTTGTCACGCGTGAGTGAAAGAACTGAGGATGATTTTTTTTACTGTAAACGTGACCGTTGTGGGTTCTAATTTCATTTGGGGGAATTAATTATTTTCATTTCCTCGTTCCTAGTATTTGTAAATATCATAATTTTCAATTTTCTGAATTCGATAGCTGACGGCAGTGACAGAAGACGTTTACATGAGTACATGTAACACTTTAAGAGATTTATTTAAGCACATTATATTTTTTTAAATATTTTTTTTTGCATTTTGCCTTGATACCAGGGCGAAGAAATAAACATATTAATAAATAATAATTAATCTCGAGTGGGGACCGAACCCACGACCGTCGTGTTACAGTCACACTTTTGTGCATCTGCGCCACGACGGCCTCTGTATTTTCATTGCGTTTTATTTATTTTATTTATTTCTTATTTTACATATCAAACAAATTACAGTACGACTTGGCCATTCCCATGGCCCTACCTGATCTAGTAATACCGCAAATGACATAACGTGGTCGTCATATCTACGCGTCATCATTTACACCCACAGTACATATTTCATCGTCCATTGTCTCCGTCTGTCGTACAGATAAAAGAGATTAAATGGTAACCACGTATAATTAAGCAATATTTCATATAAACCTTCCTTTTTACCGACCGCAATTCGTGTGAAGATATTGTAATATAATATTGTAAAAGGGTTGTGACGCCATTGTAAATAATTTGGGCTTTTTGTCTATGTATAACAGTTGTAAGTTCAATTTTAAGTCGTAGTAGTAAAAGTAGTAAATATTGTGATTCATATATTTTGTTCCTTAGTCAAATTAAAAAAATCTTTATCCACCTTTTCCGATTTATTTCAATTAAAACAAATTAATAATATATTTTTTAGCAATGGTTTTTTTTAACTTCACGCTATATTCTCTATAGAGCAGATCAGGTAGCCCCTCTCCTAGTGTTAAGACACTTCCGTTTCCCAGGCACCGCCCCATTTTCCATATATTATGTTTTAATGGCGATAGCTGCGGCGAACTCAATGCCACTTTTTGTCTTCTTACCAGAGAAAATAAAAATAATTCATTCCATGAGGAATGGGAATCGAACCCAGAAACATAGCGCACCTGTATGCAAGAAACACTCACAGAAATTATTTTGACTACTATTGAATAGTTTGAAATTAAAAAAAAAAAATAATGGTAAGAATACTCGTAAATATAATTCGAGAAAAATATACCAACCAAACAACTAATATAACATATAGATTTTGAATATAAATATCTTTTTTAGGAGAATACGAAATGTTCGTGTTAATTTTGAAATCATCTAAGTTCGAGTAGGCAATGGGTGAATTTGAGGCGCTCAATAATGATGGAGATCGGAACGATGGTGAGCGCCCGGATAGAAGGCCTGGAGAACCGGCTTCTTCCGGAGAGGAGCGTGCGTCCCCCGCTTGCGGCGTCAAAGGGTACGCGAAAAGAGACCGCCACAACATCGGCGAGAACTGAGACGACAGCGACAACTACGCTGGTAGCTCCCGCCAATCCGGCCTCGACAAGGGGTCAGAAGCCAGGTCCAGGAGAGCATGGCAAGGGAAAGGGCAAGGGCAAAAAGACCCTGGGAGCCTCAGTGCCGGACGCCCCGCAGCCACGTCCACTTCCGCCTGCGCCAGCTGACTTGTCAGAAGGGTGGAATGTGGTTGCCAGGAAAGGCAACAAAAAGAAGGCGGCTGCTGCTGCTGCCGCTGTCCAGCAGCAATCTAAGAGGGGAACGAGGCCAAAAGCGCCAAAAGCCCCAAAGCTCAGACAGCCACGGTCGGCTGTAGTAGCGCTAAAACTCCAACCCAGCGCGGGTGAGAGCAACTTGACCTACAGTCAGGTGCTCACCCAGCTGAAGGCTAAGGTTGACCTCGGGGAGCTGGATATCTCAGATATGAGATTTAGAGTAGCCTCTACTGGCGCGAGGCTACTGGAAATCCCGGGGCTCAACTCGGGCGATAAGGCGGACGCTCTTGCGCAAAAGTTGCGGGTCGTCTTGGACGAGAACGAGGTCCTAGTCTCAAGGCCCACTAAATGTGCAGAGCTTAGAGTGAGTGGGCTGGACGACTCGGTAACGTCCGAGGAGGTTGCGGCAGCTGTAAGCAGAGTCGGTGGTTGCGACGTCGGCGCCATCAAGGTCGGAGAGGTTCGGCGTGACCGTGCTGGACTTGGCACGGCCTGGGTGCGTTGTCCGGTGGCAGCTGCCAAGAAGGTGAGCGGTGGTCGCCTGCTGGTTGGCTTCGTGTCAGCCAAAGTAACGCTGTTACAGCAGCGGGTTCTGCGTTCCTTCCGTTGCCACGAAACGGGTCATGTGGCGGCTAAGTGCAGCGGTGTAGACCGAAGCTCACATTGTTTTAGATGTGGGCGTCCTGGGCACAAACAAGCCACGTGCTCGGATACACCACGATGCCCGGCGTGCGAAGATGCGCAACGACCGTCAGGCCACTTAGCTGGCAGTGCAGCATGCGCTAAAATCTGTGCGCAATCTAAGCGCAGGAAAGGAGGGAAGGCGGCGAGACCCACAAGTCAAGCCCAACCTGAAGCCCAATCTAGGGATGCGGAGGAGCAGCCTATGCTCACTTAATAATGGCTGAACGAGTTCTGCAGGCGAACATCAACCACTGTGCCAGAGCCCAAGACTTATTGGTCCAAAGCTTGGCGCAGCGGTCGATACATGTGGCGGTTGTTTCGGAGCCCTACAGCGTTCCCGACAGAGACAACTGGGTTGCCGACAACACCGGGGTGGTGGCTTTGATCACTCAGGTTGCTGCGGGCTCCCCGCCTTTCTCACGAGTAGAGAAAGGTGTGGGATGCGTCGCGGCACTTGTCGGCGACCTAGTTGTCGTAGGGGTCTACTTTTCCCCCAATCGAACTCTTGCGGAGTTTGAAGAGTTTCTCATTCGATTGGGGGAAATGGTAGAACGATTTCGTCCGGCGGAGGTGCTGGTCGCGGGCGATCTCAACGCGAAGTCCAGCGTGTGGGGCTCCGCAACGACGACTGTACGTGGTGTGACACTGTCCGAGTGGGTAATTGCCACCGGATTGTCTGTACTCAACCGAGGGACGAAGAACACCTGCGTGCGAAGGCTGGGCGGATCCGTCGTGGACGTTTCGTTCGCGAGCCCGGCCCTAGCGCGTCGTGTTCGGGGTTGGCGAGTGCTGGATGATGTGGAGACTCTCTCGGATCATCTCTACATCTTGTACGAGATCTCCACACATTCAGCGGTGCAACCAACCCCCAGTCCAACCTCGCGAGAGTACGGACCGCGGTGGCAGTTGGGTCGCCTCGACAGGCAATTGTTGGAGGAGGCCGCGATAGTGGAATCCTGGCTGCCCCAGAGCTTGGCGTCTGCAGAAGACGCCGCATCCTGGGCGCAGGGGGCGTTGACGCGTATCTGTGACGCGGCAATGCCCCGTTCCAGGCGCCGCCCTCAGCGGCGGCAGGTGTACTGGTGGTCGTGGGAGGTCGCGCAACTGCGTGACATCTGCGTTGACGCGAGACGCCAGTACAGCCACTATCGTAGGCGGGTACAGAAGGTCCAGGAGGAGGAAGACCGTCTGTACCAGGTGTATGTCGAGGCGAGAACGCGGTTGCAGGAAGAAATCGGTCGTGTGAAAGGCGAATCGCACGACCAGATGATTGCGGGGATAGACCAAGACCCGTTTGGCACGCCATACCGTATGGTACTTGGTAAGCTACGGGCTTGGGCTCCGCCACTGACGCAGACACTCCAACCGGATGTCCTCCGAGGGGTTCTGTCGTCACTATTCCCGCAGCGGGCCAATTTTTCACCACCTTCTATGGCCCGCCCTGCACCGCAAGAGGAGGAGGACAGTGTCGCACCACAGGTGGAGGAGGAAGAGCTCGAGGAGGCAGTTCGCCGATCTCGCAGCAAGAGCACCGCACCTGGCCTTGATGGCGTTCCCGGGAGGGCGTTAACTTTGGCCCTTAAGACCCTTGGGCCCAGAGTGCGAGGACTATTCACTGCCTGTCTGGCTCAAGCCATAATTCCACAGCGGTGGAAGACAGGCAGGTTAGTCCTCATCAAGAAGAAGGGACGCCCGGCGGATTCAGCCTCCGCCTACAGGCCAATTGTGCTCTTGAGCGAGATCGCCAAGCTCTTCGAGCGTGTTGTGACGAGGAGGTTGCAACACCACTTGGAGCGGACAGGTCCAAATCTCTCGGACCAGCAGTATGGCTTTCGCAGTGGGCGCTCGACGGTGGATGCCATACTGAAGGTGAAGTCCCATGCGCAGGAGGCGGTGGCCCGGGGCGATGGAGTCTTGGCGGTGTCTTTAGACATCGCCAACGCCTTCAACTCCCTGCCCTGGCCCTGCATTGAAGAGGCACTTATCTATCACCGCGTGCCTCCATACCTGCGCCGCGTCATCGGGGCTTACCTGTCCGGGAGGTCTGTGACCTTTCCGGCTCCTGGAGGAGAGTGGGTGGAGTACGGAGTGTCGTGCGGTGTTCCACAAGGCTCGGTTCTTGGGCCACTCCTGTGGAACATCGGGTACGACTGGGTGTTAAGAGGCGACACCCTACGAGGAGTTGGAGTCCTCTGCTACGCCGATGATACGCTGGTCTTGGCGCAGCAGAGGAATTATCGCGAGGCAGCAATACTCGCAACGGCCGGAGTGGCCGACGTCGTCGGCCGAATTAGGAGGTTAGGGTTGGAGGTTGCCCTGAACAAGTCTGAGGCATTATACTTCCACGCTCCTCGAAAGGGCCCACCAGCAGATGCCCACATCGTCGTCGGTGGCATCAGAATAGATGTCAAGAGGAGCATGAAGTACCTCGGACTTGTTCTGGACGGTCGGTGGAGTTTCCGGGGCCACTTTACATCCTTGGCCCCGAAACTGCTGAAGACGGCGGCGGCATTGGCGCGCCTTTTGCCCAATGTCGCCGGGCCGAGCGCCTCGAGCCGTCGGCTGTACACCGGAGTGGTCCGATCGATGGCCCTCTACGGCGCTCCCGTATGGGCGGACGCCCTGGATCGGCAAAACATCGCCCTGCTGCGACGTGCGCAGAGGGTGATGGCCATCCGGGCGATACGGGGGTATCGGACCATCTCCGGTGAGGCAGCGTGCGTGCTGGCCGGAGTCGTGCCGTGGGACCTGGACGCGACGTCTCTGGCGTTGGCCTATTGCCGGCGTCGGGGCCTCGCGTCCGGGGCCGCGGCAAGCCCAGCACGCACCGAGGAGGAGCGGGAAGCCGCATTACAAGTGTGGGAATCCCGGCTGGCGACACCAACTGCCGGCCGGTTGACGATCGAGGCTGTTCGTCCAGTGTTCCGCCAGTGGTTAGCGCGGCGTCACGGCGTCCTAACCTTCCGCACGACACAGGTACTCACGGGGCATGGTTGCTTCGGGGGTTACCTGTGTCGGATCGCCGGGAGGGAGCCCGACGCTCGCTGCCACCACTGCGACGACTGCCTCGATGAGACGGCCCAGCACACGTTGGAGGTGTGCACAGCCTGGGCGTCTCAACGTCGCGCTCTGCGCGACGTCATAGGGGACGACCTCTCCCTGCCGGCCGTGGTCAAGGCCATGGCCGGCAGCGAGACGTCGTGGGATGCGGTCTCCTCCTTCTGCGAGGCAGTGGTGCTCGAGAAGGAGTCTGCGGAACGGGCGAGGGAGGCTTCTGCCGAACTCGCCATCCGCCGTAAGAGACCGGGTCGCCGGAGGGCGGCACACGATCACCGCCTTCCGCCCTAATGAGCCAGAGGGCGGTCAGCTTGGGGAAGCTGGCCGCCTACAAACCTGGCCCGAGTAGTCGCGCGCAGGTTGCTCCCGCGCGCTACTCCGAGCAGGCCGTCGAGGGTGCCCACCACCCTTGACTCCGCGACGTGCCTTGCAGGCTCCCGCCGCCGCGTTTCGCGGAAGACTCTTGTCCCCGCGTCTCGCGGCCAGTGGCGGTCGAGGAGGAGCACCGTGAGGTTTTAGTGGGTATTCGGACGGCCTAACATCTGCCAGTCCGCGAGCCCCACATAACCGAGCTCGAGTCCCCACTCGGGCCGGTATCCGTAACAGGATTTCCTCACGAAAAAAAAAAAAAAAAAAAAAAAAAAAAAAAAAATGGCAATGGGTGAATCCTCAGAGAAATAGCTGTATTCTAAGTAAGTTGGAGAGCAGAAGTGATTTGTTACGGACATATTTCATGGGCAAGTAATGATTTTAGTGGTTCAGTCGCTCTAGTAAATGGATGGACGGTCATATTTTAAACGTACCTATATAATAATATAAAGTGTATCTAGTTCTATTAAGTTTAGTAACTAATAACCACCGCCCGCAACTTTGTTTGTGTGTGGAACTAAGGATGTAAAATTGAAAATCTTATTTTTTTCTTAGTTTCGAGAAGTCCTTTTTTAATACTGCCCTACACTTCTTAATCTTCCTATTTTTTTAATCATCACGCTGTATACCACACTTAGCAAAGTAGGTAGAGAACTGGGAACCTAATGTTAAGATATTCCGTTCCCATAAAGGAAATTCCGTCCCCCTTTTTTCCATATCTAAACTTATCTATTTTCCATATTTCAACTCTCTAAATCCAGTAGTTTCGCTTTTGCGTTGTTCAGTCAATTCAGTCACTCAGTAACGGAAGTGTTTTACTATACATATTAAGTATAAGTCGTAAGTAGCTTTTATCGACGGCTTCGACCCCATAGTGAAAAAACTAACTATTCTCACAATAATACATGTTCTAAGTGAGCGAGCAACTTGAACCATAAGTATGGTGGGTTACATAGAAACGATGGGCGTAATGTAATATAGCCTTTCTCAAATTATACTTTCAGTACTTCATGAGATAACTGCTACTAACTTTAACATAAAAGGAGCTAGCGCCACGTTTTGTCTACTATAGCGGGGAAATTAAAATAATTTGAATATGCATAATCGTTCCCCTAAGTAGAAATCGAACCTAAACCACTTCTTTTACAATCAGTCACCCACTACGCCACCACTATGTCTTTAAATATTAGTTGAAACATTCAAATTCCACAAATTGCCGCTGTATTAGTATTTAGTACTCTTACCAATCAATACTAAACGCCATACAATGAAATGCGGTCAGCATTTAGCGACTGTTTTCAAATGAAAAGCCTTCCATTTCTATTAGTAAAATGAAAGCAAAATTCACGTTGCGATTTTCAATACTATGTATTTGGACTAATTATCCTTTAGAATATTAATAATTGATATTCATGTATATGTTTAATTGAACTATTTTTATTGGGAATATAAATAAATTTTAAATATAATAAAGTATAAATCAATTTAAAAAATATATTGACATTCTAGTTAGAGTTGGCTATACCTAATTTATCTATTGAGGCCGTCGCGTCGTAGTAAAGGCACAATGTTTAGCTATAAACACGAGAGTTGTGGATTCTACTCCCAATCGGAGGAATACATTATTTTCATTTCCTCGCTTTGGCAACAAATCAAAGCGCGGCGTTAAGCTCCGCCACTCAACACGCAATCGAAATTTTGTTTTCGTGGGAACGCACTGTTATAACACTAACTTCCTTTGCCTCCTCTGCTATATAATAGATATAAAGTGAGGCTATAAGAAACAGAGTGTACTAACATTATTTTCTTTATAAAAATACGAAAGAAACTAAACAAATACAAACCAAACACTGTCAAATAAACAAACAGAACTAAGAAACTCCTTTCTATCAATACCATAGCAGTTGACTCAGCGATACAGATACTTTGTCGACCATTCCAAGTGCATTATTTAGATTAAACTTCACACTGTAGGGTCTAAAGGACCCTCGAGGGCAACAAGTGCTAAGGTCGGTCGTACAAATGTGTTTAGGGTATGTTAACGGCAAGATGTGTATCCTGATGACGTAATTATACGGAGGCTGGGTACACGAGAGATAAGAGATGAAAGATAAGGGGAACGAGGATGTGTGAAGACGTGGGTGCTATAGAACTTTTTGTAGTTAGTTATTGTAATGAGTTTATTTTAAAGTACACGTTTTTTTTAATATATCTTGTTCTTTTAAGATAAAGAACCTAGTCGAAAAATTCCATTCTGTAGTATCCGATTTGGAGAAATAGTACGTTGAGTGGCGGAAGTCAACGCCGAAAAACAAATATATTTGAAAATTTCATATTTCTTTATTTATCCGTGTTATTAGTATTTATTCGTAACTGCATCACACGAAATACAATATGGATTAAGATCAACAACCTACGTCTAAACAGTTGAGGTATCTTGTTATCTCTATACGCTGTTCCTGTAAAAGGAGCGCACACGCTTCCATCCTGTATAGAGAAGGAGTGCAGAATGCTATTTTTTTTTAAATAATGCCTTAAAGATTAAATTTAAATTAAATTTATGAAATAAGTATAACAAACATGAACATACATTTGACATTATATAGACATTTGTATTTGTAAAGCGACACACACGTTGCTATGGCAACGCGTATTATACGCGTCGATGGGTCCTCTAGTTAGCATTATTGTGCTGTATAAATAGGTAGGTAGATATGTTAGCTTCAAAGTCCATTTTTAGTTTTGTTTTTATTTAATTGTCGTATTCGTTTCTGTTGTGGTGTAGCATCATAGAGCGTGATAGTAAACTCGATGGTTGTGGGTTCAATTTCCTTTTTGGGGGACTGAAATATTTTCATTTCAAGAAAAAGTTCGGCGTTGATTCCCGCCACTCAACATACAACATACAAACAATGTCTTGAAAATTAGAATGTCTTAATTCTAAATTTCATCTCTCTAGACTTCTTTATGCGGGATACAGCGTGAAACAAAAAAAAGCAATAATTCAATAAGGAAATATAATAACTTATGCATAGTGTATATTATATAACAACTATGCCCAAGTTGAATTGAAGCGTGTAATGTGAGTAGTTTACCAAGTCCGTGCTGTCCACAGCAAGTGGCACTGCGGGTGGAATATTAATTGAGCCCACAAATTTCAGACACGATGAACTAGCAGTTTTAGGACTACGTCGACTTCAATGCATTTTGCATAATAATATATGCTTCATAATTGAAAATGTTAAGTTTTCAGTTTCACGCTGTATCCCGCATTCAAGGTAGGCAAAGGGAACCTTGTGTTATGACAACCGGTTCCCAACTTTCCACTGAATTCTGGAGGCATTGCGTGCTAAGTGGTGCAACTCAACGCTGCCTTGACACGAAGAAATAGAAATATATATTTAATGAAATATTTCATTTTCCCGAGTGGGGATCGAACCCACACAACCAGTCCTGTCCACAATCACACTTTGTGCCTCTGCGCCACAACTGGCCCTCAAGTTTTCTGTAGATATTCAAAATGTCCTCCACACTATGGATAGATAATTTTTAGCTTTACTCTGTATCGCAAATAGCAGAATGAGTTAAGCTGACACTACTCTGTGACTACCTCGCTATGCGGGAAAAAGCGTGAAGCTAAAAGAAATGTATACATCCATACTAATAATTTTGTTGTAAGGCTTTACTTACATGCAATTATCGGTTAATGTCTTAGATATGGTGGTCCATGTCTTTGTTGTGTACAATTAACTCTTAAATAGGCGAAAAATGCGTGGGAAAAACGGAGTGCCTTGTCACTTGTCTACTCTTTTATATAATCTCTGATCAGTAAACATGTAATGGAAACGTTATAATTAAAAATGTTCCTTTGTTACAAATGTATGCCATAAAGCTTGAGTTAGGAACACATAGGAACCTGCAGACCGTATAAACACCAAACTTTGCAGACTTAAAATTTTATACTATGTTAACTTCTGTACGACACTTTCGTAGACTTCGTAGTACCTCCCTCACAATGTATATTTTAAAAAGATTTTTTTTTTCAATTTAAGAAAAGCATATTCAATTTCATAATTAATTAATAATTAAAAATAATTGTTCAACTAATAATATTATCATGGGATAGGTTACTATATTGTATATAATACTTATATTAGTATCCAATATATATAGAAAACCAAATTTACATACACTCTATTCTCTACATCATTTAATTTTATATATAAATACAACACATGCTAATTGTATAAGTTTATATCAAAATCAACAATTACAAAATTATTATTAAAATATACTTCAGAAATATATAACCAGGAAAGGCGAGGACATACAAAGTTAAAGGATATAAAGCACTCTCTTGATGTATTGTAAGCCCAACCCCAAGGGGCACGTCTCAGGGGTTGATTATAAAAGCTCAAATTAATTATTACACAAGTGAAGCGAACTGAGACAGCCAAATGAAAATTTAATAAGAGATTTCCATCTTGACATCACTTTTCACAAATTTAACCGCGCGTAATGCTAAAATAATCAAGTTTTACAAAGTTATGATTATATTTAAGGACATTGTAGCGCAATGGGATACCATCTTGTTAGAAATGATGTCTGTGGGTTCAATCTCAACTTGGAGAAATGATTATTACAATTATTTTGACATCCACAACAGAGACAAAACGCGGAGTTGGGTTCCGCCACTCAAACAATTCGTCGGAAAGTGTGGAATAAGAAATATGTCTTAACACTAGCTTCTATCTGCCTACACCGAAGTAGGGAAGTAGGCGGGACTCAGTCATAGAGCGTGCTAAAAAAATATTATTATTAATATATTATTAGGTTTTGGTCGTGTGTTATTTCGCCATAATGGCATTCTGCTTAGCCGTCACCTCAAACAGCACGACTATTCCCATTCTATCATTGAATAGCATCATTCTGCGGTTGAGTTTTAAATATATATATACACATGTGTAAGCCTTAACAACAAAATTACACTCAATAAAATCTATTCAACTTCTTCTCATTTTATTAATATATGATTCTTTACAAGTCCATCCTCAAATTAATTGGCCGTATTTATGTCATTCTTCTGCATTTATATAAAAAATTTGCAAAGTTATTTGTATTTCACATTATTCCAGTTCATACCTGAAAAAAATATCTATAAATCTTTACGAATATTGAATTCTAAATAATGATTCTATTATTTTTTTAACTTTCACAATATGTTTAATTAATTTTTTTATCAGTAGCTTTTAAAGCATCAAAATTTTTTGACACTTTTATTGAAATACACCATATAAAATATACGAACATGTAAACATTATATCTAGTTATGATCTGGTGGAAATTTAAAAACAGATTCACGCCATTTTATCTATGTTTTATCTAAGTTTTAAGTTAAGACACTTTGTTGCCAACTTTAGAGACATTGCGCGGCGAGGGGCAAAATTCGACGCCTTTTCTAGCAGCGCGACGAAATGAAAATAAATATAATTCCCCTGAGAGGAATCGTATCAGATATAGTCCACTGTACCACGTCTGTATTTCTGGAAATTTTCATATGTTATTGGAACTTAATCATTGTTTAAAAGGCATCTTGCGTATGGTAGATATTTAATTTCAATAGAATTCTTGTGAACCATAAATATTACAATACAGGTCGTTTAAAAGTTTTGATAACTTGAAAATTGGCAAACCAATAGCCATTTTTCCAATTTTGGCAACAGCTTGTCAGTTCTGATAAAAGCATCACCCAGTTTTGTATAGCACCTATGTGCTATACAAAACTATATACATAGTTTCATGCTGTATCCCGCATGTAGCAGAGCAAGTAGAGTAAACCTAGTGTTAAGACACTCCGTTCCCAACGCACCACTCAATTTTTGTAATATTGTGTTTTGAGTGGTTTTGTTATCAGAGAGAAAAAACGAAAATAATTTATATTATATATGAAATTAATATATTGAGAATCGAATTAACAATTGCATTCAAAGTATACATATAAAGTTTATATATGTATTCTTTATAACAAGTAACACACAAAAGCGAATACTGCTTGCCACATAAGCTACCGCAACTTTTGTTTTTACTCATTTCTCGCACATTGTGATGTAGTTACAAGTAACTCTGCAAACTATTTTCTTTGGTTCATATCAAATATAACTTTGTAGACATTTAGTCAGTGATCTTTTTCTCTTTATTTTTTATAATTTTCATGACATACATATTTATATAGAATATTTAATATGTTAGTTGTTCTCGTATAGAATAACATGACATATGTACTTCATTGAAAATATGTATCTTTGTGTATCTTTATTTTTCTACATAACATTTATCCTTTTTCTACATGTTTTATTACCGTTGTACTAATTATTAAGTGTTGTAGAATTCAGCCGTTGATTTTATTGAGAAAGCAATTCACCTAATAGACATGGACCTACGAGTTATTAAATTTGGTTTGAACTGTGAACTTACTATACAAATAAAGGAAAAACCTAGGAAAAGTGGAAAATTAAATAATAAAAACAGATATTTGTAGCTTATCTCGTACAAAATGAGTGCGTATAGGCATATGTATCTACTCATTTCATTTTGCCAATTTTAATCGCCGCGTAAACTAAGCCTCTGAAGTGTTTACTGTAGACCTACTATTATGAAATTTGGTAAAAGGTGAGAACTTGCAATAAAAATTAAAAAATATCTCAAAAAATTGATTTTATATTTATATATTTATGAGAACATAAAAACTATTACAAACTTATAGTTTATAGGTTTCATACATAATTTTGTTAACTTTGAAGTTGTAACTACTTTTTGTTGAACTTACGCAAACCTCGGAGCGCAAGTCCCTGTAATATTTTTGTTTTTCTTTAATTGCCGAGTAAATATAAAGAATAAATTTCTAAGCAACTTTTCATATTATTTTATTATAAATATATAGGAATCTTTGTCCAAGGGTATCGCATATACTGTGGTGGTGGTGCGAATAGGGGGTCGATTTCAGGCCAGGTCTGAGGCCAGAAAATGCCGTTGTCCAAAACACTTCCTTTTTCAACATTTGCAAGGCACGTTGTAATAACACCCAAGAACAAAATTAGAATTTTCATCTAAAATGAATAGCAAATGCTTTAGTTTTCATACAATGTAATCAAAAAAAAAAGATATTGCAACATATTTAAATTCTAAATATACGTTATTCAAGTAGATTTTTGAAAGTATTCTTGAACCTCTAATAATGAATATAAAACTACCACTGGATTGGAAAGCATTTCTGCTGAGAAGACAGAGCAAGAAACTTGCTTTTTTATATAAAGCGTGGTGTTAAATTTCACCACTCACCCTGCAACGTCTCGAAAATTTGACGGAATGTGGGCAATGGAGTGTCGTAACACTAGACTGTTTCTGCGGAATACAGCGCGAAACTAAAACAAATATTCAGATACTTCCCTGACACTCTATTGTTCAACAGTAATATGCCGTGTGCCACAATTGTTAATTATTATTTTTTTATTTAATAACGTAAGTTTTGCGTAAGTTAGACGACTGATGTATTTTGCGTAAGATACTCCGTTTTCCACTTTCTGACGAAACTACTAAAGCTAGGAGACGGAAATAACTTATATTATCCCTAGTGTGAGAATCGAATCACAATCACGAACCACAAGCATCGAATTTACAGTTAAACTAATCTAAAATTAAAAAAAACGAATCTTTTCACCTTTAATTGTTATCCTTTAAAGAATATAACAACGCTACTGTTTTTTAAAAGATTGTTTATATATTATTTTGAAAATCCGTAAAGCTTAATTGACTCCAATTAAGGTAAAACGATTCATAATGATATAAGTAATTATTTATAAATTACAGGTTAATAAAAAAATAACATTTTAATAAAAAAATACCGGTTAAGTGCGAGCTGGACTCGCTCGCCGAGGCTTCCGTACCAATTTCAGGTCTAAGTACACTACAGTTTACAAACTTAATTTTGCGGGCAAATGCACTCATTTTTGAAATGAACGTCTGAAATAAACTACAAATATATTTTTTTTATAATTTGTTTCCAAGAAATACCTACAAATTTACACTTTTCTATCTGTATTATAAGTCGGTTACTTCGCTCCAAATTTCATAACTATAGGTCCGCGATTACGCGGCGAATTTTGCATAAAATTCAGCAAAATCGATACATAAATGCTTGTACCATTTGATTGCGTTGAAGTTTGATTTTTCCTGTGCTTCAAGGGACTATAGATATTTAAATATTTAATATTAACTTCAACTTGATAACTCTACAAACTCGAGATAAATGGTCTTGACAGACGGACAGATCGCCAACAAAGTGATTCTATAAGGGTTACATTTTAACCTTTTGAGGTACGGAACCCTAAATATATTCATATAGTTTGTATTTTAACCGACTTTTGTAAAAAGAGAAGGTTATTAATTCGACTGTATTTTTATATAGGCATGAACATACATTTAAAGCTATTAAATGATCGTAATGCTTATACTCGTAGAATAAATAGAAAGAGAAAATTTGGTGTTAATAACAAAAATATATATATCAACTTATGTAAAACGGAGAGCAAAGTAATCCTATAAAGGTTCCATTTTTTCTTTTAAGAAATACAACTCTGAAATCTCTAAAAAGACAAAAATAAAGATTATTACATTTTTTTCTAATATGCCTATTGATAGTATGTTAAGTAGTTTTTAATAGTTTTACTCATTTTAATGCCACAATATTAACAATATATATAGAAACATTGATTCTGAGTTAATTTATATTTGGCTAAAGTTTCATTGATATCGATCAAGGTAAGCAAGCTATTCTATTTATTAAGTAACTTCTGTAATTTTAATTTTGCAGATGTCTGCAAAAGCCGAATGATGTTTTGCTTGAAAAATAAAAAAATAACAAATCGACATAAATAAAAAACAATCTTCAAGTCATCATTGGAGTTAAATTTAAACAATGATAAGGATGCAGTTGCGAAGCCATTTATTTTACCGTAACTGTAGTATCGTAAATATCTGGAACACAAGGTCAAGTTGGCTTCAAATAAACTGGGTTCCACACAACAAGTGAAAAACGTGTCTTAAAACTGAATTCTTTCTCCTGTACTAAACAGAATAAAAATAGTAAACTAACTCATCAATTCATTTCAGATGCAGAAAATTGTCATCTTCATCCTGGTACTCACTGTAGCACACTACGCAAGTGCATTCGGGCTCTTCAGAAACGTCTACCCTTACCCCTGGATCGGACGCCACGTATCCGGCGATATGTTCTCCGACCCGGCATTCATTAACCGTCCCGGATATCCATTCTCATGGTATACTGACCCAGTAGTAGTCCTCTAAAATTTTTTAAAGAAGAATAAAAGTTTGGATGAAAATATTGTTTTTTATTGCAATTATTCCTATTTTTGTCTTCAAATAATTCCATACACCTTTGATTTTAAAATAATTATAGAAATGAACTCCTCCGTAATAAGCCACAATACTTGTACTTAAATCCATTTACATAAGGATTGATTTACATATTAATAAGGATATGATCATTTTTCGTTGCATACATAACATAAGTTTATATATATAAATTCAACAAAAAGTATATTATATTTTAACATAACTATCATAATTATATACCTACAATTATTGCGCTAGTAATTTATAAAATTCTAATAATATAGAATATCTTTCTATACAATTTAAAGCCGTTTTTTGGCAAGACTATATAAACAATATTATAAGCTTGGAATAACACTCGAAAGTGCGGCGATGTAAAGATATGCGATAGTAATTGTGTAGGCTACACAATATTTTAAGCCAAATCAAATTTATTTATTTGAGGCCAGTCGTGGTGCAGGGGCACCACACACTAGAAACACGAAAATTTGTGGGTTCGATTTCAAGTCGAAAAAAATAAATATTAAATATTTTCGGTAACGAAGCAAAGCGCGTTGAGTCCCACCGTGAACTCAACACGCAATGCCTTCAGAA